>UESW01002652.1:231610-265091 GCA_900491605.1 Calamus simplicifolius | reverse complement strand
ATGAAAGAAAAAAAAAAAAAAAGACATTTATCAAGATTTTAATTTTTAAATTTTATTTATTTATTAACTCTTTGATCGAAGTAAAAATTCAACCTTTTCAATTGCTTCTAATCACCATCATTTCTAAAATTTTTATTTTATTATTATTTAAAAAAAATTTATTTGCCCTTAAAGCTTCAAGTCTTCACCTAGCCTGACTTGCTGTTCACGCAAAAAAGATAGTTCAAATCTTCACAAAGTGGACTTTATGCCAACATAAGAGTTTAATTTTTCAGTAGATAAAACTTTAACTCTCTAGCTGATCGAGACTTTCTGATGACAAAAAAAGGCCCTTGTTAAGATTTAATTTTTAATTTTATTTGTTTACTAACTCTTTTGATCGAAGTAAAAATTTGACCCTTTCTGTTGTTTTCCATCACGATCATTTCTAAGATTTTATATTTTATTATTATTTTTAAAAAAAATATTTGCCCTTAAAGCTTCAAGTCTCCAACTAACCAACTTGCACAAAAAATCGTTCAAATCTCCACAAAGTTAACTTCATGCCAATGTACTAAGAGTTTGATTTTTTCAGTAGACAAAGCTTAACTCTTCAACTGATCAAGACTTTCTGATAACAAAAAAATAAAAGGGCCCTGTAGAGATTTAATTTTTAAATTTTATCTGTTTACTAGTTCTTTTGGTCGAGGTGAAAATTTGACCTTTTCAGTTGCTTCCATCATGATCATTTTTAAGATTTTATATTTTATTATATTATTAAAAAAAATTATTTTCCCTCAAGCTTCAAGTTTCCAACTGTTGACTTGCTAATCACGCAAAAAGATCATTTAAATCTCCACACAGTTGACATCATGCCAACGTATTAGAGTTTGATTTTTCAGTTACCTTTAGTTTAATTATCTTCAACTTTCAAACAAGCCACCTTCCTGATTGCAAATTATTTATAAAAAATCCTTCATTTAATTTATTTTCTATCAACTTTTGTTTATAACTATTTTTTTTAAGAAAAAAAAATCTGTTCAATGATCCATGAAGCTGGTTTCATGTTGAAGAGATAGAACAATGATTTTTTTTTTAATTTTATTTTACAGTTACTAATTTCTTTTACTTTTCCTGAAGTTCAACAAAACCTAGCTCATGCTGACCCTACAGCAAGTTTGACTTGTCTTTGTTTTATTTATCTTCAAAGCACCAACGATTTTATGTCTCAAGCCCTAAAGTCAATCTTCTTGGTGACAAAAAAAAAAAAAAAAAACTTTTTTTGATATTTTAAATTTTTATAAATTTTCTTTTTTTTTATTACAATATATGCAGAAGGCATTTATCAACTTCATTTTTTAAAGTTATTTTTTATGTCTTCAAAGATCCCATGAGTTACCTTTCTGCTGGCAAACAAAATATGAACATTCTCCCCTAGGTTTCAATTTTTATTTTTTATTTTACTTCCTTCCAAAGTTCTGTTAAGTTCACTTCATCTCGAAATATGTAGATGATGCAGAGTAAAAAGGCCACCGCATCTACTGGCCAACATGGCAGATGACAAGATTCACCTTCAATTTTGATTCACTAACTGTCACAATATGTCCGTTCTTCTTTGCAAGAAAGGTAAGAGATGCCAACTGCTATCTCCATACTTTAACAGGACCGAGCTATCCCATACCTTGGTAGGACTGAGCTATCTCCGAACCTTGGCAGGGCTGAGCTATCCCGTGTCTTAGCAGGGTCAAGCTATCTTCGAACCTCGGTAGGCTGAGCATCTCCATACCTTGGCAGGATCGATCCTCATCCCCTCAACGTAAGCATAATTTCTGCTTCAAACCACGCCGGATATCTCAGAGGATGAACCACCCCGATCGCAAGGATTTCGGAGTGAGCTTTCCAAAACAAAATAAAAGCCAAATATAGCACTCCGTCTATGATCAATAAAATTTTAAATTTTAGATAAAGCGCCTGTTAGCTTCATTAACTATCGATCCCCGTAATTGATAGGATATCGGCCTTATCGAATGCCAACTCCCTAAAACTCGCCTAAAAAATCAGGTAACTTCTTACCTTCTTGGCAGCGCACAAACCAAGTCCCAAGACTCCCTAGGTACACTTGAAAGATAATTTTAATTTTTTAAAAATGAAGCAGAGGCCATTGCTCTCCATAAACCCTCTCTGGAGCATTCTTCTGCAACACCTCTCCCTCATCTGTTTGCTGAGAGTATCCACTAAATTGAGCATCGAAGCTTTTGCAGGAACCACCCCTTATGATTTCTGTATGAGGATCATTGTGTAGGTTCATTGGACGGAAGAGTGCTATCCGGATCTTGATATATACCTTTCTCGAGTCGAAGATTAAAAACAGTAGCTATAATTGAGTTGTAGGTTATTACACATTTACATAGCTTGGGTTTGACTTAAAATGCAAGAGCTTATATTGAAATATATTTACTTTATATCAGTTATATATTGAATAGTTTTTAACCACTTATAAAAATAATAATTTTTTTAACTTTTTTTTTGAAGAAGAAAAAGAAGATGCTAAGTCATTAAAAATGGCATCAAAATAGATTTGGCTCATAACCCATGTGAACAATAAGAGCAAAAGATGATCTTGTGATATTTATGAACAGATTTACTTAGATTTGAGTCCAAAATCAGCAGCTAGCTTCTATTACTCAAAACCAACAGTTTCTATCTTGTAGCCAGCATAGATGATTTTAACTACAACATGACTTGAGCTGAGAAGGGACTTGCTACTTAATTATTAAGTTTCCAAGTAATTTCAAATTGCTATAAAAGATACAACAATCCATTTTTAAGTAAATTGTGCTATTTGAAGATTATTGGGGTTGCAAATGTAAGATGCATGTTAGCATTCAAAAATAGGACCCTTATATATATCTTGACAGCCATAATAAATCAGTATATTCCTATATGTGAGACTGACCTGGTTATTAAATGGTTCAAGATTTTGCAATTTCTTTACCATCTTAAATAAGTTTTAAATAAATAACATCACAACTAATGCTTAAAAAATAGCAATTAATTAATTTTGGTCTTGTCATATCACCCAAGATTTTGATATATAAAATTTGTTCTGAGTTTTTTTGCATGTTCTCTCTTTGTCAAGATAAACTAAGAGACCAGTGCCTCTTTTTTTTTTTTTTTTTTTTTTTTTTAAAAAATTACATCCTTTCTAGTTTGCTCATCAATATCAGAAAAATGATTTCAGCAACAGCTTTTGTAACAACAAGATAATTTTTTTTAAAAAAAATAGTATATATATATACGTATCTGAAAATTATGTTAGACCTATGGTGGCAAAAAATTAATGTGAAAATGTTTCTATTTTATATTTTTATGTTATATTTATTTTTATCAGAATATAAATATCGCTACTAATGTTTTTACTGATGAGATCTATGTTTTCTTTTTTTTGCTAGTACTTTATTGTAATTATCCTTCATTCAGCATTTATTACTATATATATATATTATATATATAGCATATTAAAAGAGTCAAAGACAAGGAGCTGCACAGAGCGTTAACTATATCTTCCATCTAAAGAATTGAACCACGTCATCAACAACAAAATAGTAACCAAGTCCAATCATTGATTAGCAATATTTAAAAAATAAAAACAACAATAGACCAGCTTGACATTTGAATCATAAATCAATCACTTTGACCAAATAAATTGGTTTGATTGATCCAAATGATGTTATAATTATTTTTTTATTTAATAATATAAAAATAATAAAATATAAATATCAAATTATAAAAAAATATCTTTAAAAACGTTGGCACTAGAGCTGAAAGAGAATAGATGGGTTGTTTTCATATTCAAACCGAAGTGAAAAATTAAAAATAATCTAATTTTATTTTCAAAGTTAAAAGTCTAAAGACTGAGATTGAACCGATTATTTAGAATTCAGCTTGTTCAATGGGTTTTTCAGTTTTGATCGAATCATATAAAAGATAATTAAATTGGATCTGACTAATTCTTGGATGGACCGATTCAACCGATCAATCCGATCCAATTTTTAAAACTATGTTGATTAGCCATCTATCAGACATGAGTTATTTGGAAGAACTGTAACTGCCGGATGGTGTAAAAACGTATCAAAAGTGAACGGTTTGGGTGAGGTATAGTGGTCACCTAAAATTTTGCCAAAGTTCTTTCTTTATACATTTCCCTTTTTTTCTTTCTGTGACATGAATTTTGCTTAAAACATTTATTTAATTATTGATTTTGCAAGAAAAAGAATGAGTTTATATTTTTAATACATATTTAAGGGTCCATGATGAAACATGTGACAATATATAAATTCAAAATATTTGATTTATATATTTATTAAGTATTTGATACATATATTTTAATATTTGATTCCTATTTGTTTATACTCTTATCCATTCTTTACATAGATTTGGAGACAAAATTATTAGAAGAACCCTAAACGCTTTGTATGAAAAAACAAAATCAATATCAGTAATGAAGTGTATTTTTATACAAAAGCTATCATGCAACTTATATTATAGTACATGGACAGATACTAGTAAACCATTTTTTTTGATGGCTATGGCTATTAAGAACAGAAACTTAAAATTTTTGTGTCAAGATATTTTTTTAAAGTAGGTTCATAAATTAATTAGACTCAGTTGCAATTGGGAGAAATTTTATTTGACATCTGTCTATGGTCAAGCACAAAATGTCAAGTCTCTGTTTGGAAAGTAATAGATAAAACTTGATGTTTGTACCATAAAAGGTACACTTTGATATCTACATGAAAGAGAAGAAAGAAAAAAAAAGTACAATATGATACTTTTGCTTTTTTTTAAAAAAAATATAATACAATGACTTACTCTAACAATAAATATATGTGTGTAAGGTAAATTTGGCTACATTTGAATATAGCTAAATTTAGAATCCGATTATTTTTTTATCCCTAGATCCATACGAATTCAGAAGTCGCTCAATCCTTTTTACATTTTTTATCTTTGGGATTCGTAAGTTGTATGGATGCAGGGACGAAGGAGATGATCGGATTTAGGCTTGGTTACATTTTATAAAGTTTGCAAATCTAAAAGATGAAAAAAATCAAAAAGATGGAATAACTTTGAGATCCATAAGAATCTAAGCATGGAGAAGATGATTATACTTCTCTTGTTTCATATAGACTTGGCTACATTCATATTGCTACTAGTATAAAAGGCATAAAAAAAAAAAAAAAAACTTGTTTACAATGACTTCTCCCTCGTAGCCAGGAATTGGACAGCAAACTTCCCTTGTTTCATCATCAGAAGCATGTAAAAATGGCGAACTAGTCTCTAGAACAAAAGAATTTTGGAACATGGTTCTGTGAAGAACATCCTGCTGTATGCGTTAACCTGCAGTCTTTGCTGCAATTCTCATGCCTTCGCCGTTCCACAAAGCTGGCTGCATGAAAACAGTATCTTACGTCGGGTAATAAGGAAGCTATGAGGTGGAAAGAATACTCCACAGTTTGATATTGGAGAACAATCGGTCAAATATCATTTATTTATCTATAAAACACTTGTCTGCACTAACCTTGACAGCCACAATCTCTGACTAAAATCATAGCCAACAAAATAGAATTTTTCAAAGCTTTGCCATGGCTGATGTGGCCATAGATTAACTTTCAGCATTTCCGGCGAGTTCATGTCTACACGTTTTCAGGTGCAACCCACAGGCAACGTGGCCTGAATTTTGAGTACGTACGTATAGGGTCAGATTTCTAAGATATAGATATATATAACTTGACAAATTAACTACAAAGCATGCTGGAAACAGCTGCTCCACACAAGAATATGTTCAAATATACGTACGTGGTCATCTATTGCACGTTGATTATTGATTTCAAGAATTAATGGATAGCTCAAATAAGATCTCCATCAAGCACGAACAAAATAAAATTATATGTCAGCGTTTGACTATTAACTAGGATAAGGCTTGTACATATATGATGGTTATTGTTTTTTGACCTGCAGACCAAAAATGTCAATACACGGCTACCAAAAATACTAATGGAACTCTAACAAAATGTACCGTTTATGATCACCGGCCCGTTATATCGTCACTTGATTTACTTAGCTGATGTGACAATCCATAATTTGTGAAGTACTTACCATGATCATGTAATACCAAAATTATTCTATAGTGATTAAAGATATCATAATATTCATATTTAAGTTATTTGATATGCCAGGAGAATGCAAAATCACTAATCATGTAATACCAAAATTACTTTGATACATTATGTAAATATTATTACATAATATATTATTATTTTATTATTATAATATTTAAATTTAATTGTAATATGATTTTAATATTATATTACATTATCATTTTATATTATGACATTTTAATTATCATTATAACATAATATTACGATGTTATATCACAATATATATATTATACTATATTATTATAATAATCTTATAGTATTAAATTATATTATGTTAATATGAAAATAATAATAATATTTTTATATGGATGAGAGTATTTTGGTCCTTAAATTTTAGTTAAGATCGCCATTAAAGAAGGAGTGAGATACTTGACCTAAAAAATAGATATAGGATTATTGCATTAGACGATGATTCTAAAGTTATAGAATTACCTAAGATTACTACTACGTAAGATTATCAAGATGCAATTACACAGGGATTTCACATCTAAAACTTGCTAAGCATGCAAGCTTATCGGTCCCAAAAAAAAAATACGTTAGAAATATGGCAAGATGATATGACCACATTTTAATTAACATTATAACATAACATTAAAATGTTATATCATAATAATATTATATTATATTATTATAATATAATATAATAGTATTAAATTATATTAAATTAGTATGAAAATAATAATAAATATTTTTTATATAGATGAAGGATATTTTGATCCTTAAATTTAAGTTAAGATCACTTAAGAATGAGTGAGATACCAAATCTTAAAATAGGTATAGGATTACTGGATTAGGTCATAATTCTAATACGTTTGGTAGCAGGTAATCTATCTAGATTATCAGTAATTTAAATGTGGTCCACCAGATAACTATATCTGGTACATGTTTTGATTGACAACCTATCTTATAGTGGTAATCTGGATTACCTCATGAGAGAAAATCCAGATTATCTCAGAAAGGAATGATTATCCATATTATCACAGATGTGGTAATCTAATAATTTTTTAAACAAAATTGGCTATGCTTCCTTTGATCGCTCTCTATTCACGTCCTCTTTCTATCGATCTCATTGGAACCTTCGTGTTGAAAGTCCTGAGTCACACCTTTTTCGCCGAGTCAGGCCATGGATCTCCCCTGCCCAACCATCGTACGATCATCTCGAGATGCCATGAAACTTCTTCTGATCGGTGGCCTCCAACATCCTCACCGATCACTTCAAATATCATTTATAAATATAATTTTTTTTAAACATTATCATTATAAATATAAATTTTTTTAAACATTATCATTTATAAATACAATTTTTTTAAAATAAAATATAAAATAATATATAATTTTTTAATAAATTTAATTTAGTAGTATTATAAAAATTTGATGTTATATGACTGGTAATCTGTTTGTCATACCAAACGCAATATTACTATTGCATTACCTATGTATACCAAACATAGTAATCAACATTACTAGTAATCTCTATTAAGTGGTAATCTATTTTGTAGATAATCCACATTACCATTCAGGATTGCTAGCGACGCACGAAATGCAACCTAAAGGGATATATAGAATTATTTAGGAACTATTATGTAAGATTATCAAGATATAGTCTTACAAATGGGTTTCACATCTAAAACTTGCTAAGCATGCAATCTCATGAGTCCCAAAAAAAAAATACATTAAAAATATGTTCATCCCTAGCATATTGGTTTTGACCAACTCAACAGCGAATAAACTTCTAGTAAACCGAAGAAAAACAAAGGAGACATGAAAACACGAGAGCAGTATCAAGGTTGATAGCCTTATATAATGAATGAATGTTTTGAAAAAAAAAAATTTACTATGGCTTCCCATAAAAATTTACGATGGCTTCCCTTCGTTTTATATTTTAATAGTACTAATTTGATAATCTTTTAAGAAGTTTAAAGTCATCTCTAAGCAAATTTTTAGCAACTTAGCAGTGCCTAAATGTATTTTTGCAATGTTTTGAAAATCGGATCGAACAACAAACTGGCTTCATATTTGAGTTGTGGGTCAATCGGTTCGATCGGATAAATTAGTTTGATCGAATTGATGATATTATGATTAATTTTTAATTTAATAATATATAAATATCAATCCAAATAAAAAATTAAAAATCTAAAAAATTCAATCCTACTTTCATTTATCAAAACTCAACTCAACTCATCTAAACCTTTTTTTTCAACTACAAAAATTAAAAGTCTAAAAATTAAAATTGAACCGGTCTTTAAAACTCAACTAATCTAATATTTTTAATTTTTATTAAATTATATAAAAATTAATTTTAATAATAAAATATGATCAAATTAATGATCCATTTTTGGTTGAACCGGATCGATCCTTTCAAAACATGACGTTATTGGCAAGAAAAACACGGCAGGCGCATGCCACCTGAAACCACGAGGTCGAGAGAGTTGGTGTGGTAGAAATGAATGCTTTGAAAAAATTTGCGATGACTTCCTTTCTCATTACCGAGTCTTCTGCCAACTCCCTTCCAAAAGTCTACGCTGCATGATGACAGATGGACGAAACCAATTTCATCATCTCGTTCCCACTTTTTCTTCCACGTTCGCACTTCATGGGTTTTCTCTATAAAAACCCACATTCCCCAGAACATGAACTGATATGACTGATCCCAGTATCGTCAGAAAAGGTAACGGCAGCTACCATCATTCCTCCACTCCCGGCACTCCCTTGGGGTCGGGGGGGTCATCATTTCTTAACCCCGAGATCCCAACCGGTCTCGGGGTGCACTGTCATTCCCCCACCCCCGGTACCCCCTCGGGGTCGGGGAGTGGGGTCATCATTCCTTGACCCCGAGACCCCCATCGGTCTCGGGGTGCACCGTCATTCCCCCACCCCAGCACCCCTTGGGGTCGAAGGGGTCATCATTTCTTAACCCCGAGACCCCCACCGGTCTCGGGGTGCACTGTCATTCCCCCACCCCCGGCACCCCCTTGGGGTCGGGGGGGTCATCATTTCTCAACCCCGAGACCCCCACCGGTCTCGGGGTGCACTGTCATTCCCCCACCCCCGGCACCCTTCTCGGGGTTAGGGGGTGGGGTCATCATTCCTTAACCCCGAGACCCCCACCGGTCTCGGGGTGCACTGTCATTCCCCACCCCCGGCACCCCCTCGGGTCGGGGGGTGGGGTCATCAGCGGTCAACGTGCGACTCAACTACCAAGGAAAACAGAAAATATCAGGTGGCATGGTGCTTACACATGATTTTCAGCGCATGGCCACGCCTCGCCATGGTGTACCATTCGATACTTCCATGATTGTGCCCGGTACGGAGGGCCATGCCTCATAACGACGTTTGGCGCGTTGCATGCCCCTGTGCATGACCATGCCCTGCCACGGCGTACCATTCGGTACTCCCGTGATTGTGCCCCGTTACGGAGGGCCATGCCTCATAACGGTGTTTGGCGCGTTGCATGTCCCTGTACATCACCACGCCTCGCTACGGCGTACGACTCGCTACCTCTAGCAATGGTGCCCAGTCATATCAACCGGCGACGTACACTGAACGCCCGCACGGTTACCGAACACGTGTGGCACCACACGTGTCAACGGTACGATGGAGATCTTCCAAAGCCGCAAGTTGGGGTATTCAGACAGGTATAAAAGGCACACGCTCACACTGTAAGTGGGATCTGAACTCTGGTTTTTATGAGCTTTCTTCCTCCCAGCAAAAACCCTAACCACCCCAACTCTTCTTCGCTAAGGCGGTTCTTTGTCTGAGCCCAAGCAACTGACTTGATCGTCGGAGGGTCCCCACCGGCGCCACCGGTCCCCGGGGACTTTTCTTGCAGGACTTCTAGGAGGGAGACGTCCGTCATCCCCGACGTTCGAGAAAGGTGTCTTGGCGCCATCAGATTGGCGCGCCAGGTAGGGGTGTGTAAGAAAGACATCGAACCAGCAGCTTTCTTCTTCTCCTGACTTTGAGCTCTTCAAACCAAATCATGGTGATGACTCGAACGAAAGGAGCTTCAGCCGGCCGCGCTGGGGGGCAGCGCTGCGGGGCTGGTCCACCCGCGGAGGCCCCCCCGGCTCTCGCATCCTATTTCCCAGAGCCTCCGAATCTCCAGGGGGCAGGGCTTTCTGCTCCGCAAAATGACGTCCCTGCGCCTGCTCCACAGCAACTTGAGGAAGATCGATTCGCTGCCCTGGCCACACAGGTCCAGTCGTTGGCGGCGATGGTTCAAGGCATGAAGCAACAGCAAGCAGCCTTGCGACAACCGGAACCGAACCCGTCTGTCCCTGGGGTGATGCAGCCTAGCCAGCATTCCTCCCGCCGGAGATCGCCAGTTCCTGCAGATCATCGCCGCCGATCCCTGGCCAAGCCGCATCACCGCGAAGCATCCAAAAGGCCCCGGTCTCTTTCTCGTCACGCCAGCATTTCTCCTAAGCGGCGCCACGGAAAGGAGGCGGAGCGCTCGTGCCGGCATCGCCGCCCCCATTCTTCTTCTGAATCTTCGGGGGAGGGCTCCTTTGATGGTCGGATGCCTCGTCGGGCTGAGCGTCGACTCAAGGAGTGCAACCAGAAGCTGGAAGAACTTAGCCGTCGGATCACCCACCTTCCAGAGACTGACTACGATAGTCAACCTCCCCTGTCCGCCGCATCATGGAGGAGCCTATCTCTATCAGGTTCCGCCTTCCTCAACTGGACCCATACGACGGGACTGCGGACCCCCTGGATCATTTGGAGAGCTACAAGGTACTCATGCAAGTTCAGGGGGCCACTGACTCGCTTATGTGTGTGGCTTTCCCGGCTACTCTGAAAAAAGCTGCCCGGGCTTGGTATTCTCGCCTGCCGCCACGAAGCATCGACTCCTTCCGCCAGTTGGAGAGGGCTTTGCTGGCCCACTTTGACGCCTGCCGAAAGATTCCGAGGGTGGCGGACAGTCTGTTTGCCGTTCAGCAGAAGAATGGCGAGCCGCTGCGGGACTATGTCGCCCGGTTTAAAGAGGCCGCCCTGGAGGTCTACAACTTGGAAGACTCGGTGGCTACCATGGCTCTGAAGCGGGGGCTCCGCCCTTCTCGCTTCGCATACTCTCTTGAAAAAGCCGCCGGGCTCCTACCCCGAACTTTTGATCCGCGCCCAGAAGTACATCCGGGCAGACGAAGCTGACTTTTCCCAGCGTAAGGCTGGCGGGAGCATACCTAGGAAGCCAACCCAGCCAGAACCCGCCGATGCCCGCCCCAGGAGGCCCGAGCCTCCTCGCCGACCAGACCACCGTCCTCGACCTCCTGCACCGAGAGACGGGCCTTACACTCCGTTGCTTGCCCCAATATCCCAGATCCTGCTCGAGATCGAAGGAGAGCCCTATCTGCAATGCCCTCCTCCCATCAACCCGAAGATTCCCCGGAACAAAAATCTCTACTGCCGCTACCACCGGGACCATGGCCACAACACCGACGACTGCCGGCAGCTGAAGAAAGCCATTGAAGACCTCATCCAACAAGGCCATCTGAGGAAGTTTGTTCAAAGGAACAACCCGGGGGTTCCCGGCCCGTCAGCGCCTGCACCGCCGGTGATCGATAACACCCCGATGGAGAAGACAGTGGCGATGATTTCCTGGGGGCAGGAGGCCCGCCGAAGAGACCAAGAGGAGAGGGAGGAGTGGAAGCTGTAATTCCTTTTTTCGAAAAGGATTTGGAGGGGGTTGTAAATAAAGATGATGATAGCGTCGTCGTATCCATGACGATTGCTAAGCACCCTGTAAAACGAATCCTAGTCGACAGTGGAAGCTCCGTAGATGTTTTGAACTATGATGCCTTTGTTCGCATGAATCTATCGCATGATCTACTTCGGCCTGTCGTCACGCCCTTGATGGGGTTCACAGGAGATTCTGTGAGGGTCGAAGGGGAAATTACTCTTCCCGTGACGGCTGGAACGGCTCCGTGCCAAAGCACCGTCCTTATAAAGTTTTTGGTGGTCCGTGTGCCCCTGGCGTACAACGCGATTCTTGGGAGGCCCGGACTCAACCTCTTGGACGCCGTCATATCCACCAAGCGACTCCTTGTGAGGTTCCCGACCGCCAGAGGGGTCGGCGAGATGCGAGGAGGAGAGGGCCTACCGGCGCTTTGCTATCACTTGGCCCCTAGTCCCCAGGAGGCAACCCTGCACCGCCATCTGCACCGGCACCCGAGGCCCTTGACCCGCGAGACCTGGAGAGGAGGGGGGAACCGGCCGAGCGGCTGCTCACTTTCCCCTCGGGGAGGACCCCATGCAAACGGTTCGAATTGGAGCCTTGCTTCCGGACGAGGCTCGTGACCGGCTCCTTACCTTTCTGCGGGCCAACGCCGACGTCTTCGCTTGGTCAGCGTCCGACATGCCCGGGATCCCGGAGGAGGTGATTACACATCAGCTCAACATTCGACCGGAGTGTCGCCCGTCAGGCAGAAGAAAAGGAGTTTTGCCCCGGACCGAGAAGGCTGTTGACGAGGAGGTGCGGAAGCTGTTGGCGGCTGGCCACGTCCGCGAGGTGCGCTACCCCGACTGGTTGGCGAACGTCGTGATGGTTCGTAAGGCCAGTGGAAGCTGGAGAATGTGCGTGGATTTCACCGACCTCAATAAGGCGTGTCCCAAGGACAGCTTCCCGCTCCCCCGAATCGACCAGCTGGTAGACGCCACCTCCGGGCATGGGACGCTCAGTTTCATGGATGCGTTCTCGGGTATAATCAAATCAAGATGAGCTCAGCAGATGAAGAAGCAACCTCCTTTGTCACGGAGAAGGGGATCTACTGTTACAGGGTGATGCCCTTTGGACTGAAAAACGCCGGGGCTACTTACCAAAGATTAATGAACAAGGTTTTTGAGGATCAGCTGGGGCGCAACATGGAGGTATATGTGGATGACATGCTGACCAAGAGTACCAACGCAGAAGACCATGTAGCAGACCTCGAGGAGACTTTCAGCAATCTGCGCCGGTACCGGATGAAGCTCAACCCCCACAAATGCGCCTTCGGAGTAGCGGCTGGCAAGTTCCTGGGTTTCATGGTGACCCAGCGCGGGATCGAGGCCAACCCCGACAAGATCAGAGCCATCTGGAGATGCGGCCTCCGGTCAGCAAGAAGGAGGTGCAGCGCCTGACGGGAGGGTGGCGGCCTTGAGTCGTTTCATGTCAAGGTCGGCGGAGAGGTGCCTACCTTTTTTCAAGGCGCTGCGCAAGATTAACGGCTTCGAATGGACGAAAGAGTGTCAGGGCTCCTTTGAAGAGTTAAAGCAGTTTCTCTCCACTCCTCCGCTACTGTCCAAGCCTGAAAATGGAGAGGAGCTCTTTTTATATCTGGCGCTTCCCCGAGGCTGTTAGCTCTGTGCTTGTGCGCATGGATCCCGACGGAGCCCAGAAGCCAATCTATTATACCAGCAAGGTACTCCATGACGCTGAGACCAGGTATTCAAAAACTGAAAAGATTATCTTCGCCTTGGTGGTCTCTACTCAGCGCCTTCGGCCTTACTTTCAAGCCCATCCCATCGTGGTGCTCACGGACCAGCCCCTGAGAGCTATCCTGTCTCGCCCCGACACCTCCGGCCGGCTGGCCAAATGGGCCATCAAGCTAAGCGAGTTCGACCTGTCCATCCGGCCAAGATCAGCCATGAAGTCCCAAGTGTTGGCGGATTTCCTGTCGAGTGCTCCTGGACCGAGAAGGACGTGGAGGAGGAGCGACCGGAGGAGCCTAAGGACTCTCCCTCACTGGAGAGGCGGAGGACTGGATCCTGCATGTGGATGGAGCGGCAAACTCTCAAGGGAGCGGAGCGGACTCATTCTCGCGAGCCCGGAGGGAGACGTGGTGGAGTATGCTCTCAGATTCCAGTTCCTGGCGACCAATAACCAGGCGGAGTACGAAGCCCTGCTGGCGGGGATGAGACTAGCCGAGGAGCTGGGCGCGGGGCGCTTAAGGGCCTTCACGGACTCTCAACTCATTTCTGGACAAGTCGCCGGGGAGTACGAGGCTAGGGACCCCACCATGTCCCGCTACTTGAGCAAGGTGCAGTCCCAGGCGTCTCATTTTTCTTATTTCCGTGTCAGCTATATCCCCAGGGCGGAGAATGCCAGGGCTGACGCACTGTCCCGCTTGGCCACTTCGGTCGACGGGACGTTGGGAAGAACATACGTGGAGCATCTACAAGTCCCAAGCATTGAGGCCGCGGATGAAGCGCTGCCGGTGGAGCAGGAGCCCTCCTGGATGGACGCCTACATCCGGTACTTGACTGACGGCACTCTCCCGGAGGACCCCGCTGAGGCCAAGCTGCTCAAACGAAGGGCCCCGAGATTCTTGATGATGGACGGGAAGCTTTATCGGAGATCTTTCTCGTACCCGGTCCTCAGGTGTGTGGGGCCAACTGAATCAGATTATATCCTCAGGGAGATCCACGAAGGCGTATGCGGGAGTCATCTGGGGGGCAGAGCCCTAGCTTACAAGGCCTGCGCCAAGGGTACTTTTGGCTGACAATGAAGGAGGACGCGGCCGAGCTTGTCAAGAAGTGTGATAGCTGCCAACGTCACGCCAATATCCAGCGACAGCCGACATCTCACCTGACCCCCTGGTGGCACCTTGGCCCTTTGCCCAGTGGGGCATGGATATCTTGGGTCCATTTCCCCCGGCTTCCGGGCAGCGGAAGTTCCTCTTGGTGGCGGTGGACCACTTCACCAAGTGGGTCGAAGCTGAGGCTCTGGCCAAGATTACCGAGAGCAAAGTGAGATCTTTCTTCTGGAAGTCAATCATATGTCGGTTCGGGCTGCCGCACACATAGTCACTGATAATGGCCGGCAGTTTGACAATGCGCCTTTCCGGGAGTTCTGCTCCGAGCTGGGTATTTGTCAGAGGTTTACTTCCGTCGGGCATCCTCAAACCAACGGGGCAGCTGAAGTGATCAACCGAATCATCCTCCAGGGACTGAAGTCTCGACTGGATGGCTGCAAGGGACGATGGGCAGAGGAGCTCCCCAACGTGCTATGGGCCTATCATACAACGCCTCGAGCCCCCACTGGCGAAACGCCGTTCAGCCTAGTCTTTGGCTCTGAAGCTGTTATCCCTGTGGAGATCGGAGCACCCAGCCCCCGGGTGGAGGCTTATAGCGAAGAAGGTAACCCTGACCAACTGCGAGCCAACCTCGACCTGGTGGAGGAAGTGCGGGACAGGGCGCGGCTTCGAATGGCAGCTACCGGCAACGGGCCGCGAAATACTACAACGCGCGTGTGCGCCCCCGGACGTTCCTACCAGGAGATCTAGTCCTTCGACGGGCTGAGGTCTCAAAGCCAACTGAGGGAGGCAAGCTGGCCCCTAACTGGGAGGGACCTTACCGGATCACCGAGACGCTGCGCCACGGGGCTTACAAAATCGAAGAACTCGACGGGACACCACTCCCTAGGACGTGGAATGCGGATAACCTCCGCCGGTATTATCAGTAATGTATCCCTCTTTTCATGTTAAGTATCATCCCTGTGTTTGCTTGGGTTTTCACCCCTTATCCAATGCTAACAAGATTCAATTTTAGCTATCTAAATCTTCGCTCAAAGCCCTGCACTAGCCAGGCACAAAGCCCAGTGTACCACTGGCAGAGCAGTGTGCCACTGGCTCTCAACAACAAAAGCCCGGCGCCCCGTCGGCACTCAAAGCCCTGCACTAGCCAGGCACAAAGCCAGTGTACCACTGGCAGAGCAGTGTACCACTGGCTCTCAAAAACAAAAGCCCGGCGCCCCGTCGGCACTCAAAGCCCTGCACTAGCCAGGCACAAAGCCCAGTGTACCACTGGCAGAGCAGTGTGCCACTGGCTCTCAACAACAAAAGCCGGCGCCCCGTCGGCACTCAAAGCCCTGCACTAGCCAGGCACAAAGCCCAGTGTACCACTGGCAGAGCAGTATGCCACTGGCTCTCAACAACAAAAGCCCGGTGCCCCGTCGGAACTCAAAGCCCTGCACTAGCCAGGCACAAAGCCCAGTGTTCCACTGGCAGAGCAGAGTGCCACTGGCTCTCAACAACAAAGCCCGGCGCCCGTCGGCACTCAAAGCCCTGCACTAGCCAGGCACAAAGCCCAGTGTACCACTGGCAGAGCAGTGTACCACTGGCTCTCAACAACAAAAGCCCGGCGCCCCGTCGGCACTCAAAGCCCTGCACTAGCCAGGCACAAAGCCCAGTGTACCACTTGCAGAGCAGTGTGCCACTGGCTCTCAACAACAAAAGCCGGCACCCCGTCGGCACTCAAAGCCCTGCACTAGCCAGGCACAAAGCCCAGTGTACCACTGGCAGAGCAGTGTGCCACTGGCTCTCAACAACAAAAGCCCGGTGCCCCGTCGGCACTCAAAGCCCTGCACTAGCCAGGCACAAAGCCCAGTGTACCACTGGCAGAGCAGAGTGCCACTGGCTCTCAACAACAAAAGCCCGGTGCCCGTCGGCACTCAAAGCCCTGCACTAGCCAGGCACAAAGCCCAGTGTACCACTGGCAGAGCAGTGTGCCACTGGCTCTCAACAACAAAAGCCCGGCGCCCCGTCGGCACTCAAAGCCCTGCACTAGCCAGGCACAAAGCCCAGTGTACCACTGGCAGAGCAGTGTGCCACTGGCTCTCAACAACAAAAGCCCGGCGCCCCGTCGGCACTCAAAGCCCTGCACTAGCCAGGCACAAAGCCCAGTGTACCACTGGCAGAGCAGTGTGCCACTGGCTCTCAACAACAAAAGCCCGGCGCCCCGTCGGCACTCAAAGCCCTGCACTAGCCAGGCACAAAGCCCAGTGTACCACTGGCAGAGCAGTGTACCACTGGCTCTCAACAACAAAAGCCGGCGCCCCGTCGGCACTCAAAGCCCTGCACTAGCCAGGCACAAAGCCCAGTGTACCACTGGCAGAGCAGTGTACCACTGGCTCTCAACAACAAATCCGGCGCCCCGTCGGCACTCAAAGCCCTGCACTAGCCAGGCACAAAGCCCAGTGTACCACTGGCAGAGCAGTGTGCCACTGGCTCTCAACAACAAAAGCTCGGGCCCCGTCGGCACTCAAAGCCCTGCACTAGCCAGGCACAAAGCCCAGTGTACCACTGGCAGAGCAGAGTGCCACTGGCTCTCAACAACAAAAGCCCGACGCCCGTCGGCACTCAAGCCCTGCACTAGCCAGGCACAAAGCCCAGTGTACCACTGGCAGAGCAGTGTACCACTGGCTCTCAACAACAAAAGCCCGGCGCCCCGTCGGCACTCAAAGCCCTGCACTAGCCAGGCACAAAGCCCAGTGTACCACTGGCAGAGCAGTGTGCCACTGGCTCTCAACAACAAAAGCCGGCGCCCCGTCGCACTCAAAGCCCTGCACTAGCCAGGTACAAAGCCCAGTGTACCACTGGCAGAGCAGTGTGCCACTGGCTCTCAACAACAAAAGCCCGGCGCCCCGTCGGCACTCAAAGCCCTGCACTAGCCAGGCACAAAGCCCAGTGTACCACTGGCAGAGCAGTGTACCACTGGCTCTCAACAACAAAAGCTCACACTCAAAGCCCTGCACTAGCCAGGCACAAGCCCAGTGTACCACTGGCAGTGTACCACTGGCTCTCAACAACAAAAACCCGGCAGCACCCTGCACTAGCCAGGCACAAAGCCCAGTGTACCACTGGCAGAGCAGTTGCCACTGGCTCTCAACAACAAAAGCCCGGCGCCCGTCGGCACTCAAAGCCCTGCACTAGCCAGGCACAAAGCCCAGTGTACCACTGGCAGAGCAGTGTGCCACTGGCTCTCAACAACAAAAGCCCAGCGCCCGTCGGCACTCAAAGCCCTGCACTAGCCAGGCACAAAGCCAGTGTACCACTGGCAGAGCAGTGTACCACTGGCTCTCAACAACAAAGCCCGGCGCCCCATCGGCACTCAAAGCCCTGCACTAGCCAGGCACAAAGCCTAGTGTACCACTGGCAGAGTAGTGTGCCACTGGCTCTCAACAACAAAAGCCCGGCGCCCCGTCAGCACTCAAAGCCCTGCACTAGCCAGGCACAAAACCCAGTGTACCACTGGCAGAGCAGTGTGCCACTGGCTCTCAACAACAAAAGCCCGATGCTCCGTCGGCACTCAAAGCCCTGCACTAGCCAGGCACAAAGCCCAGTGTACCACTGGCAGAGCAGTGTGCCACTGGCTCTCAACAACAAAAGTTCGGTGCCCCGTCGGCACTCAAAGCCCTACACTAGCCAGGCGCAAAGCCCAGTGTACCACTGGCAGAGCAGTGTACCACTGGCTCTCAACAATAAAAGCCCGGCCCGTCGGCACTCAAAGCCCTGCACTAGCCAGGCACAAACCCAGTGTACCACTGGCAGAGCAGTGTGCCACTGGCTCTCAACAACAAAAGCCCGGCGCCCCGTCGGCACTCAAATCCTGCACTAGCCAGGCACAAAGCCCAGTGTACCACTGGCAGAGCAGTGTACCACTGGCTCTCAACAACAAAAGCCCGGTGCCCCGTCGGCACTCAAAGCCCTGCACTAGCCAGGCACAAAGCCCAGTGTACCACTGGCAGAGCAGTGTGCCACTGGCTCTCAACAACAAAAGCCCTGCGCCCCGTCGGCACTCAAAGCCCTGCACTAGCCAGGCACAAAGCCCAGTGTACCACTGGCAGAGCAGTGTGCCACTGGCTCTCAATAACAAAGCCCAGTGCCCCGTTGGCACTCAAGGCCCTGCACTAGCCGGGCACAAAGCCCCGCTAACCGCCGGCGGAGCGGTGCACAACGATTCTTCACAGTCAAAACCCGACACCCTGTCGGTCAAATGAGAGCTAAGTCCCGCAGGCATCAAGCTACGCGCCAAACCAGCACCAGGTCCAATACTTGACAAGGCGCTACGCCTATGCCCCAAGGAGAGCCTACCAGCCTAATCTCCGACCGGCGGCGTCCCTGCTCCTAAAATTTAACTCCACCTAGTCCTAACTCTAGGTTCAAGCGACTAAGGCGGGGTGGCGCGGGTGGGAGGTGTCCCCCGGAGTTATCAGAATGAATAGAGTCGGGGGGCCACATATCAATCGACGAAGTCAACAACAATTTGAAGATCATTGTGAAGAATATTTTCATTAACTGAGGACTACAAAACTCCGACGTAGTCGGGCTTACAAAAGCAAGAAAAGAAAAAGTAAAATCGGGCGCGAACTCATGGCTCCGCCGGTGCGGGCTCGCCGTCGGAAGGGGCCTGGTCTGACAACTGATCCATTCGACCTCCAGGGCCGGGGGAAATTCAAATCCCTGGCCACCTTCTCCTTGGCGTACTGGAACCCGTCAAGGAATACGGCGGCCGAAGCTTCGGCCAGGTCGTCTGCGAAACGCTCAGACGCCTTGTATTCCTCGACGAGCCCGGCGGCCCGGGCTTTCTCCGCAGCGAGGGCCTCCATCGCGACCCTTTCAGCCTCTCGAGCGCGGCTTATCTCCTCTCGAGCGCGGCCCATCTCCTCCTTGCACCGGCAGGCCTCCTCCCTTGCCACTCTTGCCTCTTCCGCCGCCGCGCCGCCCGGTCCTCGGCCTCCTGGAGAGCTGAGGTCAGCTCCGAGATATGCATATCTCTGGCCATGACCGCGCTCTCAGCCTCCGTCATCTGAGAAAGCGCTGCGCGCGCGCGGTCGGCCTCCTTCTCCGCCCGGCTCGTGGCGGCCCTCACCTCGCTAGCGCAGGAGTCCTTGACCGCCTCCAGCGCCCTCTCTGCCTCTTCCGCGCGACGCAGGGCCTCCTCGGTCTCCTTCTGCGTCTCCCGCAGAACGTTCTTTCCCCCTTGGATTACCTCCCTGGCAGCCCTCAGGGAGTGCGCGATCTGCACACACAAGCCCAGGTCAGCAAAATACATATATATGAACAATAAAAGGGGAAAAAATGAAAAGATTGCTTACCTTGACCACGGCGGCGTAAGAGTCCCGGAAGAATGCACCCGCCCCCAGATGACTGAGATCCTCAATGATCCTAAGATCAAAGACTGGACCCAGGACCCGCTCGGCCCAATGGCCGTCGTCCAGGGAATTTGGGGCGGACTGGGTGCGCCCGCGCCTCCCTCCGCCGTCTCGGATGTCCCCGGCTCTGTGTGCGGCTACTCCCAAGCGGCCCCCCAGGGGGTGGGCTCGCGGGGCCGGATGGTCCCTCGCCCCAATCCCTGACGGCGCTTGGTGGGGTCGCTTCCCCGGGGACCGAGAGCTCCTCGGTTGGCACGTGCGCCCCCGCTGCTGGCTCTTTAGAGACGGCTCCCGCTGTCGCTCCCGCCTCTGGTGGGGTGTCGGCCGTAAGATCGACCTCCGGTACGGCTGGGACGTGTGGCGGAGCCGGGGGTGGGGAGACTAGTGTCGGGGGCGAGGCCCGGACCACCGGGCGTTTCGGGGCCGGGGCCTGCTGGCTCCCAGACGGCCCCTCTCGGCCCCTTTTCTTGGTGGCCCTTATCAACTTCGCAGTTGGAATTTTCATTGCTGCATGACACAAGTCAGGTTTTCAGAACAAAAAAAAAAAAAGAAAAGAAAAGAAAGGAGGGGCAGAATTTCCTGCTAAGTGTGGAGAAGACTTACCCCGATGGGGGACGAGGCCCGCCGACTCCAAATTGTCCTCAGATAGCAGCAAGGTGTACCGGGGATTTCGGCGGTCAGCAATAACCCCATTGCCTCCCGGTCTCCAGGCTGAACAGCCACGGTGTTCCCCGGAGGTCGGGGTCTCCCCACCGGGGGCGGACTTGGTCGATGTTGGCGAAAAAGAAACGGGGTTTCCACCCCTTGATTGATGAAGGCAGGAGGAGTTTCAGAACCCTATTGGGTCGGGGCTGGAACAGCCACCACCCCTTTTGGGCTCGGAGAGAATAGAAATTGCGAAATAAACTGATCCTAGGGGTGATACCTAAACGATGGCAAAGAATGACGAAGGCACTGATTACCCGACAAGAATTCGGGACCAGCTGGGAGGGGGTCAAGGAGTAGAAATCAAGGAGGTTGACAAAGAAAGGATGAAAAGGAGGACGATGACCTGCCTGTAGGCAGATCTCATAGAGAGCTACCCGACCGGGTCGGAGGAGATGACCCGGTCGTCGGGAGTTGGCAGGAATAATTCAATCTCCCGAGGGATTCTGTAGCGGGCCCGGATCCTTTCCAGGTCCGACCGCTTCATTGCGGAGGCCGTCCCCTCTGGGGACTCCTCCGCCCTCGAGGAGGTCCCGGCCCTCGGCCGGTGGCCCCTCGAGGGGCTCCCCTGATGGCCCGTCGCCGGGCCAAAGGGACATGGTCCTCTGGGTCGGAGGACCACTCAAGTGGGGGAGAGAGAGTGGGAGAGATGTGGCGCCTCACAGAGGGAGGACGGTCCTCAGAACCGTCCTCCGAGGTCCAGGAGGGGGAACTCATGAATAAGATAGGAGAAGCTAACCTGGGAGGTGGAGAAAACCGGGTGCGAGCTCATAGGTCGCAGGAGAAACTGGAAAGCAAGCAAGGAAGAAGACGATGGCGATGTGGCATTAGTCCGCCCCCTTCAACTAGCTTTATTGAGTTTTCAAAACGTCCCGCCATGTCTCGTCGGCCACACGGCTCCTTGCCATACGCTGGTTCGCCTCGATGAACGCCCCAGCGCGTGGTGCGGCACGCTCCCGGCCAGTGATGGGACCTTGCTGACATCGCCGTAATCAGAGGAAATGATGATACGCCTTTTCGCGCGGACTGCAAAGAGCCCATCCTCATTCTCGAGGGTGATCATGGCTGGCGCAGTGTACGGAGGGCCGCCTCCTTACATTCCCCATGCCATCCGCATAAAGGTCAAGGACAGGGATCAGCCACGTGAGAACGCCCCTTGAGCCTCAGCGGTGGGACCCGCTCTGTCCCAGGGGCGAGGGGGCATCTGATATGACTGATCCCAGTGTCGTCAGAAAAGGTAACGGCAGCTACCGTCATTCCCCCACCCCAGCACCCCCTCGGGGTCCGGTGGGGTCATCATTTCTTAACCCCGAGACCCCCACCGGTCTCGGGGTGCACTGTCATTCCCCCACCCCCGGCACCCCCTCGGGGTCGGGGGGTGGGGTCATCATTCCTTGATCCCGAGACCCCCACCGGTCTCGGGGTGCACCGTCATTCCCCCACCCCCGGCACCCCCTCGGGGTCGGGGGGTCATCATTTCTTAACCCCGAGACCCCCACCGGTCTCGGGGTGCACTGACATTCCCCCACCCCCGGCACCCCCTCGGGGTCGTGGGGGGTCATCATTTCTTAACCCCGAGACCCCCACCGGTCTCGGGGTGCACTGTCATTCCCCCACCCCGGCACCCCCCTCAGGGTCGGGGGGTGGGGTCATCATTCCTTAACCCCGAGACCCCCACCGGTCTCGGGGTGCACTGTCATTCCCCCACCCCCGGCACCCCCTCGGGGTCGGGGGGTGGGGTCATCAGCGGTCAACGTGCGACTCAACTACCAAGGAAAACAGCAAATATTAGGTGGCACGATGCTTACACATGATTTTCAGCGCATGGCCACGCCTCGCCATGGTGTACCATTCGATACTTCCGTGATTGTACCCGGTACGGAGGGCCATGCCTCATAACGACGTTTGGCGCGTTGCATGCCCCTGTGCATGACCATGCCCTGCCACGGCGTACCATTCGGTACTCCCGTGATTGTGCCCCGTTACGGAGGGCCATGCCTCATAACGGTGTTTGGCGCGTTGCATGTCCCTATACATCACCACGCCTCGCTACGGCGTACGACTCGCTACCTCTAGCAATGGTGCCCAGTCATATCAACCGGCGACGTACACTGAACGCCCGCACGGTTACCGAACACGTGTGGCACCACACGTGTCAACGGTACGATGGAGATCTTCCAAAGCCGCAAGTTGGGGTATTCAGACAGGTATAAAAGGCACACGCTCACACTGTAAGTGGGATCTGAACTCTAGTTTTTCTGAGCTTTCTTCCTCAGCAAAAACCCTAACCGTCCCAACTCTTCTTCGCTGAGGCGGTTCTTTGTCTGAGCCCAAGCAACTGACTTGATCGTCGGAGGGTCCCCACCGGCGTCACCGGTCCCCGGGACTTTTCTTGCAGGACTTCTAGGAGGGAGACGTCCGTCATCCCCGACGTTCGAGAAAGGTGTCTTGGTGCCATCATGAACCATCGTCAACAGCAAAAGAGAAAAGATTGCAAAATCAACAATGGCTCTATCATCGTTCAGAAATCTTGTAGTTCTTTCTCTCTTGCTTCTAACAGCTACATCTTCCATCATAGCTTCCAACACAACCCATGAAAACTTCCTCCAATGCTTCCTCAACCACACTCAACCCTCCAATGCATCCTCCCATCTAGTGTATACCCCAAATACCACTGCCTACAACACTGTCCTTCGATCTTCCATCCAAAATATCCGCTTCCTCTACTCATCCACTACAGTGAAGCCTGTCCTCATTGTCACACCAACAAATGAATCCCATGTTCAAGCCTCCGTCCTCTGCAGCAGGAAGCATGGCCTTAATATCAGGGTCCGGAGTGGTGGCCATGATTACGAGGGCATGTCTTATGTTTCAGACGATGAGGTCTTCATCATCGTCGACCTTGCCAGCCTCCGATCGATCACAGTCGACGGGGAGCATGGGACAGCTTGGGTTCAGGCTGGTGCAACGCTTGGAGAACTTTATTACATCATTGGGGTTAAGAGCAAGACCACTGGTTTCACCGCAGGACTATGTCCCACTGTCGGAGTTGGCGGCCACATCAGTGGCGGTGGGATCGGGACCTTGTCAAGGAAGTACGGCACAGCTGCGGATAATGTCATTGATGCACTGTTGGTGGACGTCGATGGCAGGCTACTGAACCGAGAATCCATGGGTGAGGACCTATTTTGGGCCATAAGAGGAGGTGGCGCAGCAAGCTTTGGCGTTGTCCTCTCCTATAAAATCAAGTTGGTGGCTGTTCCACCTACAGTCACTGCATTTAATATAAACCGAAACTTGAGCGAGAATGCTACGCACCTTGTCGGCAGGTGGCAGCAAATTGTGTACGAGTTTGATGAGAACCTTTACATGAATGTTATCGCGCAAGCTGTTGGTGACTTAGCAGCAGGAAATAGAACCATTCAAGCTACGTTCAACACCCTTTTCCTTGGGACATGTGAAGAACTTGTCTCCTTGATGGAAAATAGCTTTCCTGAACTGGGTTTTGAGGCCAAGTACTGCTCAGGTTCAGAGATGAGTTGGTTGGAGTCTGTTCTCTTCTTTGCAGGCTACGCTAATAGAAGTTCAGAGATCTTATTGGACAGGACTCCCGAATACAACAGCTCTTTCAAATTAAATCAGACTTTGTAAGAGAGCCAATTCCTGAGACCGAGTGGGAAAAGATATGGAAATTTCTTCTGGATGCCAAGGATGAACCCTTGATGATGATAATGGAACCCTTTGGTGGAAGGCTGAGTCAGATCTCAGAATCGGCAATTCCTTTCCCTCACAGGAAGGGAAATCTGCATAGCATTCAGTACTTCATGAGGTGGTTTGAGACTGATCCTGCAGTGACAGAAAGACGTCTGGATTGGATGAGGAAGCTGTATGGCTTCATGACTCCACATGTCTCTCGCCATCCAAGGGCTGCCTATCTCAATTACAAGGACATTGACCTTGGTAGAACTCAGAAGCATACAACTTACACCAAAGCAAGGGTTTGGGGTTCAAAGTATTTCAATAATAACTTCAAAAGACTGGCATATGTGAAGGCCAATGTTGATCCTGGCAACTTCTTCAGGAATGAACAGAGCATCCCACCCCTCCTTGCAAACTGATACTGGATTTCAGAAGTTAAAGTTTATTGTGTTACATTATATATTGATGTATCAAATAAAGATTCTATGTTAGAGTTCAATATCTGCCTATGTATGTTATATTGGATAATCAAATAAAAATCTACACCACAGTTAATTTTGATAAGCTCCTCAGATAACCATGATGCCGGGACTCAGAATTGGGATTAAGAGGAATTGGATATAAGCTCACCATCCAAGTTAGAATCTAAGAAATACTGGATCACTACCACCCAAAAAAACTTTACTAGAGATGCAGAGCTTTAAGAACTCATCACTCTCTTAAAAATTTAGCAAAAAGATACAGAGTTTGATAAAAGAAGGAAGATCCTCTTCAATACTTGTATTAAATTTTTTATCAATTTCCTTCTAGAGGCTTACATGACTAGATATTTATAAAAGATTTGGAACAACCTTTCAAATATGAGTAAATTCTAAAATTAATATTAGCTAATTACTTCAAGATATTATTAGCTTACTATGCTTATTTAAAATCATGAAAAAATAAAAAAACTTGAGAAGATAGAAGGATTTCTTCCTATTCTTGAGTATATGAGACTACATAATCCTTCTTGAGAATATCTATCATAACTTTCTAAAAAAAAAACTTCAAATCGAGATCCGTGAAATGCTTTGGAATCCTGATTTATTAAGCTTCCTAGGATATATTACTTGCCTGGCAAAAGTCTAGAAAATAACTTTAGATTTAATATGATTTTCAGTCCTTAAAAAGGAGTCTTGAATACTTAAAAAACTAAGAGACCATTGAAAGCATCTTTAACCTTTTTGGTTCCCAAGTCATTACCATCAAAGAGGACACTCCTGTGGCAATTTCTTTTGGTTGAAAAAGACTCATCTTCGTTTCTTCAATATTAATTTCTCTATGATAGAATGACAAATCGACAACATTAAAAGTATTTGAAATAATTCCTATTTAGACTTGAAGTGCCTATTGGAAGCATCCTTATGGGTTTGAATTTAATTGTTATGACTTGATCGGATACGATCAAGAGGCATGTGCGAAGGGACTTATCGAGCTTTAATACGCCGCTTGATCGGATATGCTCAAGAGACTTAACTAAAGGGGCTTAACCGCTTCTGATACGCCTCTTGATCGAATAAGTGAAGGGGGTTTATCGGCTTTTGAAACGCTGTATCAAGATTATTTTCCATTTCAGTGATTGGGTGCATGCCGATCGATCTATACTGTCACAATCGTGATCGGCCAATTGATTGTGCCGATCGGATGCATCGATCGATTAACATCGCTCCACACCGATCACCGCATCTCAGTGTTTGATCTTGACCTTTTATCCGATTAATCTCTGAATTCGATCTTGTCCTCTTATCCGATCAATCAATGATGATCTCAAGCATTTGATCTTGATCCTTCAACAATTGATCAACCAATCCAACGATGATCTCAACCCCTCATCATATGATCTGGATTTAATCAATCTTGATCGTCAGATCTTCATGATTATGAAAAATTTTAAGACTCCTCATACTCCTCATGGTGATGCGCATGTGCGAAGTACAAAGTGCGCCTACAAAGTGCCCATTGCGCCTTTTGCACACGTGCATGCACGGGGGTGATGCTATGCTTCACCCTCAAGCTCTCTACTTATGATGAGCCTAAATGCATAAGCATGGCAAGAAGTTTCATATATAAGGTGCTTCTATCTTTTTAAAACTTTTTATGTGGGACTAAAAAGGGGTCACCAATTTCTCATTCAAACAAATGGGTATAACCCAAGGGTTATAAATAACCCATTTTTCATCATCGTGCTGCTACAGTGATGGCTACAATTGTTGTACCTATTCAAGCTGAGAAGCCAAAAAAATTTATCGTTATTGATTTCAAAAGATGGCAATAGAAGATGTTGTTCTGCCTCACCACTCAGAACCTAGTCAGAGTTCTTAATGAAGATCCACTAATTCTGAAGGATGAAGAGACAAACAAACAAGTTATCTACTATAAGAAAATTGTGAAATAGTGATGCAACTTAGCGACGCAAATATTTATCACAAAATAATAACAGAATTGCGATGCAATTGTGATCTACGAAATCTGCGATGAAATAGTGATAAATTCGTGTCCATTTAGCGACGCATTAAATCAGTAGCTAAATAGCGACGCAATTAGCGACTCCCAAAAAAAATCCGTCGCTAAATAGCGACTCAAGAAAATGCATCGCTAAATAGAGACGCATTAATGTGCCACTAAATAGCGACTTAAGAATATACATCGCTACATAGCGATGCATATTCTTGCATCGCTAAATAGTAACACATTGGATGCATCGCTAAATAGCGACGCATATGTTTGCGTCGCTAAATAGCGACGCATAATTGTATCGCTATTTACACTATTTAGCACGAATTCATCACTATTTATGCTATTTAACGTCAAATTCATTACTCATTATTTCGGACTGAATCAGACTGGAGGCAGTATCGGTCCAGATAGGACCTTCTAGTAAGCCACCCGGGATGGCTCCAACGAGTCCCCGAGTAGGACCTTCTAGCTATTAATGGCAGTCCGACTGACAGATCTGTGCTCATCTTGACAACTAGCAGGTCTCTGGGCTTTATGATAGGGACAGATCACCTTGGTGCGATTTATCCTCACTTCCCTTCCTCTATATCTCTTATCTACTACTGTCCTCTCAAAGATCTGTCTCCACCGAATCGAGCGACGCTTTCATAATTTTCTCTGGGCTTCAAGCCATGGCAGCATGACACCCACCTCATCTCATGGGAGCTCACTTGTCTTCCTCTTCGTGAGGGCCGTCTTGGGATACAGTCGACCTTGGTTGTTCGAAGGAAGGCTCTTATCGCTCGACATGCGTGCTACCAGATATTTGCTCGACCCCCACTGCCTCTGAAGCTCTTTCAAGAGAGGCAAATACAAAGTCGAGCATCATGACGCAGAGTTTCACGTGTGCGCCTCGTGGTTGTTCCTACCTTTGGTGCGAGTTACCACGCTTTGACCATTATGGAGGATATTCACTGGATGATTGGCGATGACTCATTCTACTATTGCAAGCACATACATATCTATACCATATGTAACAAAAGAGTCTCATGCCAAGTTGCTTAATGTTTGTGGTCTCCATGTTTATTCTTCCTTTATTTAATTTGCTATTGTAAGCACATCTCTATACCACGTAATGCAAGAGCTTCTCTTCAAGTTATTTTTTAGTTGAAGGTGACAGCTTGTCAAGCTGGTGAAATTTTTGACAATTATGCTATATTATTGGAATTATATCTAGTCTACTTTCATCAGTATTTGGAGGATTAAGAATATTTAGGAAAGGATGAATGGCATCCTATTGCATACATAGCCCACACGCCTATAGGCTTCTTCTATTTTTTTTAAATCTAATTGTAGGTTCCATTTAATATCACTTTTTTTATTTTAAAGTAAAAAATTCTAATGTAAAAAAAGTTTGATTCTCTAATTTTTATTATTTATAAAAGAAACTTTCAAATTTTAGAGAAAAAGTGAAAGTAAAAATTTATTGCATCTGCTATTTTAAGGGTTTGTTTAGTTTGGTATCATAGTTAAAATTGGAATCAAAAATAATTTATGAATCCTACTAATAACATATTAAAAATATACAAAAATATATTATAATATATTATAACATAATTTATAATATATACTAATATACCATAGTAATGGATTATATATTAATATATAAAATTATCATTATATATTAATTATTATATATAATAACTAATATATAAATTATCATTATATAATATTAATATTTAGCGACGCATATTGCGTTGCTATATAGGAATGCAGATTATTAAAAAAAAGGTGATTATTTTCTCAACTATCCCTCAGATAAATTCTATCATGTACACTTATCCAGGGATAACATTTTGGGAATTAAACACTACCTAAGAGAAGAAAGGGAATGGTATACAAAGAACTCAAGCTAGAAGATAAAATTCAAAGTGGTTTTTTTTAATGATGTATGCTTCTAGGCACATGGAAACAACATGTAGATTTGAATGCCAGTAGCTTCATTTGAATTAGTTTGCATTATTGTAGAGATGACACATCATGTCACACTACAAGAAAATTTAAATATAGCGACGCCCAAATGCATCGCTAAACACCCTATAGCGATGCATTAGCGACGCAATTGCGGCGTCGCTACGATGGTCGTCGCAATCTCAATTTGTCGCAATTGGGTCGCTTAACAGCGACTCTCTGCGACGCAATAAATGCGTCGCAATATATTGCGACGCAATTAAATGCGTCGCAATATTGCGATGCAAAATACATGTGTCGCTAATTTTAAAAAAATTTTAAAAATATTTACGATGAAAAATTTTATCGCAATTGAGTTGCTAATTAATTATTTATTTTTTAAAAATTAAATTAGCGACGCATTAGTGACTAAAATTGCGTCGCTAATATTTCTAAATTATTATTATTAAATATTGACGCATTTAGTTGCATCACAATATTTAATAATAATATTTTTTAGATATATTAGCGACGCAATTTTAGTCGCTAATGCGTCGCTAATTTAATTTTTTTAAAAATATGTGACGCCAGGTCATTGCGTCGCAATATTTAATAATAATATTTTAAAAATATTAGTGATGCAATTTCAGTCGCTAATGCGTCGCTAATTAATTTTTTTAAAAAATAAAATATTAAAAATTAAAACGGTTAATACAATTTTGTTACATTTAAATATTGATCGAAACATTCTTTACTCATATTGATCCAAACAATTATCATTCAATTTCAAAAATAATTAATATATTAAAATTTTGAAGTTTTCATGTACAAAATATAAAAAAAAAAAAAATACATCAAGAATCAGCACGATCACGTGGAGGCTGGAAACCTGCGACATGCGGCTAACCATATCCTGCAACTGACGCATCTGATCTCGCACGTCTGCAAGCTCCTGCTGATGGCCTCGCATACGCTGCTCGAACTCATGCTCAAACTCCTGCAGAACCTCCTGACGAACGTCCTGCCGAACCTCCTCCGTAATAGATCTCCGAATGTCATCTAAACGCTCGGCAGGAATATCACCAGAATATCGCGAGCTGGAGGCCTGATGGGGAAAATATGCAGAAGCTCTAGTGCCCAGACCATAGACCCTGCGGTCTCGGCTGGGCACCAACAGCCTTCAAAACACGTCGACTCTCCTCTGCTGAGAGTTCATCGGGCGTCTCCCCATCAGTGGAGTCGACCTGCGATGCCTGGGAGCGAAGCTCCTCGACTCGTGTCTTTGAATTATAAAATCAATAATAAATGAATCAATAAATTTCTCTAAATAAAATTTTAGAAATTAAATAGATACTACATAAAGCTAATTTCTTACCGCAACCTTCCGTGATCGCGTATCGACTCAGGAACCGTCCCTCCTGGTATGTGTCGCCCTGAATAGACGAAACTCACCAGGATCTCCGCCCTCCTGCTCAGACTATAAAAAAAAATTGATATTAATGCAAATATTTATAAATAACTAAATTATTAATTAAATTATTTATGTTTTCTTACCATACGGCGTCTGTGCTCCTGAATCGAAATGGAGCCCGAAGTGTGGCGGGAGAGACCCGTGCCGGGACCGCCCTCTCAGATTGGCGGTTCGTGCTGGCTGATGCGGACCTCCTGCGCTAGCCATCGGACTGCCAGACCTGCTGCCACTCGTGCCAAATACCCTTTGGCACATGCAGGACGGTGACCCGATGACCTCCAACGATGAAGCATGTCGGAGTATCGGCGTCCCGTAAGAGCCTCCCATGCTGCCCTAATGGCATCATGGCTGGCAGGATCCCACGTAAACTTTTTCTGCATTAAAATAAATAGTTAGTTTCAGAATTTATTAATATTAAGAAATTTTATATCAGTGATAAATTGTATTTAATAAGTTTACCTGAAACTCAGAAAAATAAAACTCCCTCGTGGCTGTAGATACGTGGCGCCAATCGTAGCCACTGGGATCTGCACGCCTCTGAAATACGGAGCTGATGTGGCTCGATACATGATGCTGCTCCATAAATCTGTTAAAAAAATGCATGTTTATAAGTAATTGACTTAAAAACATAAACATATATTTTTAATTAGTATATACTTACAGCCCATGAGCATCCAGTCGAAGTACGGTGTGGTCGATGGTGGAAGAACTCTCGGAGGTATGTGCCAATCGGTGGATGGTAATACCAATGCAGGATCACCGCCGACTGCTAGAGAGATCGAAGGTTGTGCGATGTATGGAGATCCGAACTCTCCATCTCCAAAGCTCATGTGATCTGATGCAGCAGTGCTACGTCCCTGCTCACTCCGTATGTCGTCGGTAGATCTACCTATGCCCGTCATACTGAAAATACTAAAGATTCATGCAATTAAATTACGATTAATGATTGACTATGTAAAAATTTAACACTTATAAAATAAAGTTGAATTTAAAAAAAACCTCTATGTTTAATCGGTGTCATTTGTTTTGTGAAATGTTGGTTGACATCCGATGCCATATCGGACTGCGATTCAGTTTCATTATCATCGGAAGGAAACCGAACATTTGCATTCGCAATTTCTTGGACGTCACCATTTGGATCTCTAAGTGATGTTTCAGGAGCCCTTGTGTCGTCCTCAATTGCATGCATTTCCATCTCATCCTCTTGAAATGCAGGGCACTCGGCTGATTGACTTGATGAACTCTCCTCTAATATGATTGTTGAACGTGGGACGATTTTAGAAACAGCCCACCAATCTCGCTTGTCGTTGCGCAAACTTGGATATCCGCAGTAAAACACTTGCTGAGCTTGGGATGCAAGGATGAATGGTTCATATTTCTGCAATCTTCGTTGATGGTTCACTTCAACCAAATTGTAGTCGTTATGAACCCTTTTGCCCACAGGAACTGTCGAATCAAACCAATCACAATGAAACAATATGGTTCGTTTCATAGGCCAACCGGGATATTCAACTTCAACCACCTCTACTAACTTTCTGTAATAATCCTGCATATTTGCTCCAACACTTTCTCCTTTAACACACACGCCCCAGTTCTGCGTGCCTCTTGAAGCTGCTAATCGTTCAATCTGAAATTTGTACCCATTAACAAAATAGCCAGTAGAGGTTGTTACGGTCTTCAATGGCCATTGCGATAGACATTTAATGAAAATATTATCGGTTGTGGACCATGGACCGTTTACCTATAAATTAATAAGCTATTCACAACTAATTCAAAAAATAAAAGCCATTATTGAAATTGATTGAGTGATACTACTCAAATTCATAAAACTAGTAAACGAACTCCGTTTCTAACTTCTGCCCAATTGCAACTTGAGTGATGTCGGGATTCATCTGTCGTTGTCTATCACAATACATCCTTATGGGATGATAAGATTAAAACTTATGTTAGCAATTAAATATTGTGGTATATTGTAATTTAAATTAGAAGTTCCAATTAAGCATTGAAGTATACACTTACTCAATATATGGATCGACTTCTCTACAGTTCATTAGGATGTAATAATGTGCTGCATTATACTCCATATCGCTAAGATTTCTTGACTTCTGCCCCCAAATGAACGGCCGATACCTTTAAAAATTGATATTCTACCATCATTAGGTTCTACTTCGTCCACACATACGTCATCGTTACGACCAAGATTTTGGCTCCTCATGTGGATGTGACCCTCAAAGTAATGCGAGGCAAAAGCTGAAACTTCTTCGACCAAGTGTGCATTGCATATAGAACCTTCAACCCTTGCCTTATTACGCACATTATTTTTTAACTTCTTAAGGTACCTATATGTAAAGTTGAGACAAAAAATTAACCAATTTTCTCGCAATGAAATAATATTTGAAATGTCAACATGTTTTAATGATGTATATATTTACCTCTCGAAAGGATACATCCAGCGATACTGCACGGGACCAGCTATGCTCGCTTCATATGGCAAGTGAACCGGTAAATGCTCCATTGAGTCAAAAAAACTGGGAGAAAATATTTGCTCCAGCTTGCATAAAATAATTGGAATTTCCTCCTCAAGCCTTGCCATGGATGCAGAAGTAAGGACTGCGGCATATAACTCCTTGAAGAACAAGCTGAGCTCCGTCAATGCCTTCCAGACATGTTGCGGAAGCAACTCACGAAAAGCTATAGGCAATAACCGTTGCATGAAAACATGGCAGTCGTGACTCTTCATGCCGAACAACTTGAGCTTATGCATGTCCATACACCTACCGATATTTGAGGCATAACCATCTGGAAATTTTAACCCTCTAAGCCAGTTACATAAAACTTCTCGTGAATTTCTGTCAAGAGTGTAATAGGCTTTAGGATAGGTCCCGTCGGCACTCCACCTCAAATCACCCCTTCTGCAATACTGATTAAGTTCTTCTCTTGACTTTGCAGTGTCTTTGGTTTTTCCCGGGATGTTTAGCACCGTGTTAAATATGTTATCAAAGAAATTTTTCTCGATATGCATAACATCCAAGTTGTGCCGGATGAGATTTGTGCTCCAATAAGGCAAATCCCAAAATA
>UESW01002652.1:200653-222384 GCA_900491605.1 Calamus simplicifolius | reverse complement strand
TTCTCGATAGGGGCCCCATCTACCTGTGCTTTTCTCTTCTTGGTGACAGCCTTTCCTATTGTCTGGAGCGAGGGCGCCATGCCTGCAGGTCAAAGAACTTATAAAAATAAAAAGAGGAAGGACAAAGGAAAAGAGAGAGAATGGAAATTGCTGCTCACCACCACCAGGAATAAGGCCTGCTAGCAGAAGATTCTCCTCGGCTAGCAGCTGTTGCATCGAGGGATGTCGCAGTAATCAACTGCCTGAATGCCTCTCGATCTCTTGGAAGGATTATGGGGTCCTTGTTGGCCTCGGTGTTGGGGATTCCCCACTCGGTCTTTACTCTCTCAATTTGGGCGAAGAAAAACCTATCTTTCCAACCTTTGATGGAAGAAGGAAGGTACAGTTTAAGGGATCTAGTGGGTATAGGGGCGAAGGACCACCACCCTGATTGTTTCCTAAGGGTGTAAAGCTATGAAAGAGAGAAATCGTAGCCTCTATCCCATGGATGTGACATAGTACTAAGAAGCTAACAAGAGTCCGAATAGAGTTTGGGACCAGCTGTGCTAGAGCTACTGAATATCTATCTAATATATTGAGTATGAAGGGATGGATAGGAATACGAAGACCAGCCTTAAAGTAGGATTCGTAAAGAGCGAGCCGACTAGGGTAGGAGGAGGTTACTCTATCCTCAGGAAGGGGCCGATAGAGATGAAGATTGTAGGGATTTGATATTGAGCCCTGAGATTGATAATCTCCTAGGTGGTCATGATAGAGGCAGTCCGCTCGGGGGACTGCCTCGCAAAGGAAGATGGGCCGGTGGTGGCCGGACGGTGCTGAACACGAGCCAGTCCGACAGCCAGACGATTTCCGGTAGGTTGCCCGGCGGTCGCCGCTGCCCCGATGAAGCCCCCTCCGTAGAGGTGGACCAACTAGGCGCTGGAGAAGACGAGGGCTGAGGAAGATCGAGGGAATAACCCCCAGAATCAGAAATCGAGCATGAAAGGGACGAAGAGGCCATGGAAGCAGAACTAACCTGAAGGATTTTAGGACGGAGAATCAAAGGCGAAGAGCTCAGGAGATGGAAGATGAACAGGCTCGAGCAAAATTGGAATGGGGAAGAAGACAAAAGCAGCGAAGGCGGCTCGAGCCAAGAACACTCCCCTTTTATAGACTTGTCTTTTCAAAATTGTCCCGCTAGGCTTGCTCCGGCTACGTGCTCGCTTGCCATTTGGATGGTTATGGCAACAACCTGGAGCGCAGAGCACAAAGGGCACCGCCAATGACGTGACAGCGGTGACCTCACCGCAATAATGTGTCTGCCTTTTCATAACCCAGCACTCGAGGGAAATCCTCCTTGATCTCAACGACCAAGGTGGGCGAGATGATAGCGTTGCAGCGTCCGATGTATCATTAAAGGGAGAACGGCCCTTGACGCGTGGCGCCTGAAATTAGCCACCGGTGATAAAATGCCTCCTTTCAATGATAGGTGCACGCTCACCCATCTCGGGGGTGGGGGGCATCTGATATTGCTAATCACACAATCAGGCGGTACGATAATGACCGCACGATTTTTTGAACAAAATGATTTCGGCTCGCTTCGGCCTCAGATTCGGCTCGGCCTTCCGGCCTCGCCTCGGCCTTGGCTCCGGACTCGCCTCGGCCTCGGCTCGGCCGCGGTTCGGCCTCAGATTCGGCTCGACCTCGGTTCGGCCTTGGACCTCGCCCCGGCGTTGGCCTCGGTCTCACAAGCTTTGAGCCCCGCTTCGGCTCGGCCTCGGGTCCCGCCTCGGCCTCGGCCTCGGTCCCACCTCGGCCTCGGCCTCGGGCCCCGCCTCAGCCTCGATCTTGGCACTCTCTTTACTCTCGTGGAATCAACTCCGAACATCGGGTGCAATGACTTAAAACACAAACTACAGCACGGCTTGCCCTCTATTATGATCAGAATCACGGGCAGTTACCAACACATCATAGTTTACCAATATTTACGGCGCCCACTCAGCAACGGCGCACCCACCTGCCATTCACAAAGCTTATCCTAAAAAAGAAGGGACTCGATGGTTCAAACTACAAGGGGTAAAAGAGACCCCTGGACAGGTATAAAAAAGGACCCCAGCTTACAATGCGGGGGACTTGATCACTACTCTTACATACTAATCCATGTTCTCCAGATTGCTGACTTTAGCGTCAGAGGGTCCCCACCAGAACCACCGGCCCGGGACTTTTCTTGTAGGTTTTGGCTGAAGGAGGCGATCCAACCCTTCCTTTGAAGGCCCAAGAATCCCATCTCTCGTCCGACGCATCGCAGGAGTGATTTGGCAGCAACAGATCCCAAAATGTGAAGCTCCTTGAAAAAGGTTGTGATCATGGATGTCATTATACGCTTAGTTCCCAAATTTGTCTCCTTGTTCTGTGATATGTATATTTCACAGCAAGCCAGACATCATTTATTAGGACATGCAGGTAATTTTTATTAAAATCTTATCTCAAGTAAAAATTTTCTGTTATTTGGTCAAAGCATTTTCTCAATCTATTGTAAGTTTGGGCCATCAATCTGGTAGAAATGCTCCATCACTTCTGCTTATCTAGTAAAGAAATTTCCAGCTTCTTAGGTTGCTACATTTTTATTTGTTGAGTCTTCCATTCAGAATTCTAATGTTGTGGTCAGGTTCACATTTCTTGTTCTGTAAAATAAACTTGATATTATTAAGCAGTGGCTATAAATTTTTCCCCTTTTCGAAAACATTTCTAAATATTTATCGGCTTTTTTGCATCTATCAAGGTTCATCCTTTTTGTTTCTTTATTTTGCTTTACTACAGTATCAGAAAACAGTTTCTTATTGACTAACATTAGATCAAAAAATGCTTAGAGATGCCTCCGTTTGTGGACTTATTAATTATTAGTGCTAACATATCATGGCATGCTTCTATATTTATCGAGCTTTTTTGCATCTATTAAGGTTCATCCTTTTTGTTTCTTTATTTTGCTTTACTACAGTATCAAAAAACAGTTTCTTATTGACTAACATTAGATCAAAAAATGCAGTGACCATGTGGAGATGCCTCCGGTTTGTGACTTATTAATTATTAGTGCTAACTTATCATGGCATGCTTCTATATTTTTGAAAGTTTTTTTGCATCTATCAAGGTTCTTCCTTTTTGTTTGTTTATTTTGCTTTACTACAGTATCAAAAAACAGTTTCTTATTGACTAACATTAGATCAAAAAATGCAGTGACCATGTGGAGATGCCTCCAGTTTGTGGACTTATTAATTATTAGTGCTAACTTATCATGCATGCTTCTATATTTTTGAACTTAGGCATTCCACTGTGATAGAAATAACGTTGATATGAGATTTTATGTCAGTTTTTTTATATTATTAGGCTTTGGATGCGTATCTTATGGTCACTTTAATAAAGCAGCTTGAGGAAAGTTAACAAATTGGGGAAAAAAGGTTTCTTTTGTTGGCTATATTGATGGGCTAAGAGTTGCGGATATTTGTCCTTCATAATTGTTTCTAATGGTCATCATAAAACTGGCCTTGCTAAAAGTTTAAAATAGTTTAATAGTTTCTTTTGCAGTCAGTTTTGCTTGTTTACCTATGTTGAAGCATCTGTAAATTAAAATAGTTGAAGCGTAAAACACTGCTATTTTTTTTGAATATTTGTGCAGTTTGTAGAGAATTTGTGGGATGAAGTTACTCAAAGAAATGTTCTTATCATGCCTCATCAAGGTGGGGAAGAGGTGAATGAATCAGTGGCTTCCAGCGACGGCTACCAGAAGTCCCGATGTGCGGGAAGTAATGTTGGAAAGAGCAGGGATAACAGAGGATTGGCTAGAACTGTAGTCTGGACGAAAGAAAAACCATATTTGGTTCCTCCTACAAATGATAGAAGCTGTGATCCTGGGTGTATTCCTAATGGCATTATGTTAGTGGCCCAAGATGCTGTCTTTGATAGTTGCATAGAGGACTGCAATGCAAACCCAGAAAGCGATATATTTTGCACTGGAAATTCTATCCCTAAGACTAGTGGTTCAACAGATGGAAGTGACGACTGTCATTTCTCATTTGATAATGTTTCTCCAGCTGCTACAGATGCCCACCTTCTGGAAATGGACATGAGGACTGGGAAAATGATCTTGCATATTATTATGACTGGCCTAATATTGGCAATGTTGAGGATATTGATGAAATATTCAGGTAATTTGGTGCAATGTGCCTTCATGTCTGACATATCATTCTATATAATGTTTTTTAATTTCAACATGAGTTTTATTTTCATTCATATATATATATATATATATGATTTTTGGAGAAACTATGATTCCACAATTGGGCAAGGGTGTACGGATGATGCAGTCGAGCTCTCATGGTTTCCCTCTTCATCACATTCCATTTATGGTTCAGAAGTTACTTTTGATTCAGGATTACAATCTTCATTATCAGAGTTGAGTGTGCTGAATAATGCATCCGAACATCAGTCTGCAAACACCAATTTTTTGCTTCAAATTGATTCACCATCTGCTTTTATGACGAGTCATCTACTGTTAGCTATCAATTTAATGGTGACTGGTTGGATGCTAGTGCTGGAAGCAAAGAAAATTTGCATCTAAAGAAGTATGTTGGAAAATATCTTTTGCTTTACTATTGAATTTTTATGGCTGGTTGAGTCAAATAATTTCACCTTTAATATATTTTCTGATAGCAATTTGATGTCTATGTTCTAGTTATATGATAAGAGGGCTGAGGTGATGTTAGCAGCTCTTGACTCGACTTGCTGTGGAAATGGCTTTAGTGGATCCAAGGACCTTGATATGATAACTGTGTAAGTTTCCAAAGAACATTCCCGATCTGGTTACCAACGTTTAAGTTGTTGCTCTTCCAAATGGTTATCTTTATGATTTTTGTTTTGACAACAATTTATGGTCAAATAATAAAGGTTACGTGTGGTTTGATACCTCAGAGATGGAAACACAAAATATAATGAATGCACAGGTCATTAGGCTACATGCGGCCAAAATTTGGATGTGAGACTGGCTCTTCACTTTGAATGCCAGGCTGTTGACCATTATTGATAGGTTGAAAGCTCATCACATCCTCATTGGCTCTTGATGATTAGGTTTGTAGTTAAGCGAATCGATTAGGTTGAAAGCTCATCACATCCAATATATAAGGATTTGGCCTATAGTACTCAAGATGATATCTGGAAAGGAAACTTATGTTGAATGATACTTCATATTCCAGATATTTGAAAGAATCTGGTATTAGGCTCCCTCCTAAGCAAACATGACTTTAGATGGTTTTTGAGTCTGACAAATTTGTACTAAGGAGGGGATATTTATTGGAAGGGGTTAATTGAATAATGGATTATTCAAGGTAAATGTAATGACTGTACACATAACCTTGAAATGAATTTTTCTGCTTGGTAACTCTTCTTGTTTATGGCATGATAGATTAGGATATGTAAATTTTAATTTATTATAAAAATTAATAAATTAAATTATTACCTAATTATGAAATCAATCTACATTATAAGTGCGAAGTGTGTGTTGATGTAAAGTTAGCAAAAACATCATTTTCTTCAGTAGAAAGAAATACTGAACCTCTTGACTTAATTCACAGTGATCTATGTGATTTAAAGTCGGTTCAAACTCGAGGAGGTAAAAAGTATTTTATAATTTATTGATGATTCACAAGATACTGCTATGTGTTTCTACTAAAGTCTAAAGATGAGGCCTTAAAATTGTTTAAATGTTATAAGAATGAAGTTGAAAATCAATTTGGTAAAAAGATTAAGGCTATAAGGAGTGATAAAGGTGGAGAATACGATGCATCTTTTGACAAATTCTGTCAAGAGCATGGCATTATTCATCAAACTATGGCTCCTTATTCGCCTCATTCTAATAGAATTGCGGAACGCAAAAATCGCACATTGAAAGAAATGATGAATGCTATGTTAATAAATTCTGGTACATCACAAAATTTATGGGAAGAAGCAATTCTCTCTGCAAATCATATTCTTAACAAGATACCTTTTAAGAAGAAGGATGTTACTCCATATGAGTTATGACAGAAAAGAAGTCTTCTTACAATACTTAAGAGTGTGGGGGTGTCTAGCTAAAGTAGCTATTCCAGATCCCAAAAAGGTCAAAATAAGACCTAAAACTATTGATTATTTTTTTATCGGTTATGCACAAAATAGTAGTGCATATCGCTTTCTTGTATATAAATCGGATATATCTGATATACAGAAAAATACAATCATAGAATCAAGCAATGCATCATTCTTTGAAGATATATTTTCAAGCAAAGAAAAATTAGAAACAAGTTCAAATAAAAGAACTTATGATAATATTGCTAGTAGTAGTAATCAGAAAAAATATCCTGAAGATGAACCAGACGTAGTAAAAGACCAAAAGTTACAAAGCCTTTTGGTTCTGATTATGTAACTTATATGTTACAAAATGAACCTCAGACATTCAAAGAGGTAATGTCTACCAGAAGCACCCTTTTGAAAAGAAGCTATTAATAGTGAAATTGAGTCCATCATGCACAATCATACTTGGGAGTTGGTAGACTTACTATCTGGTATGAAACCTCTGGGATGCAAGTGGACTTTTAAGAAAAAACTAAAGGTTGATGGATCAATTAATAAGTATAAATCCAAATTAGTGGCTAAGAGCTTCAAACAAAAAGAAGGAATAGACTTCTTTGATACCTATTCACCAGTAAGTAGAATAACACCTATGAGAATGTTAATCACTTTTACAGCCATTAACAATCTTGAAATTTATCAAATGGATGCTAAAATTGCTTTTCTAAATGGTGAATTAGATGAAAACATATATATGGAACAGCTTGAGAGATTTATTTTTCTGGGCAAAAAAAGGTGTGTAGACTTGTTAAACCTTATATGGATTAAAACAAGCTCCTAGGCAATGGAATATAAAATTTGATAATGTTATGATATCAAATGGATTCAAAATAATGAATGTGACAAATATATATGCCAAAACCCTGCCTGAAGGGTATGCGATAAATGTTATACGTAGATGATTTGTTAATCATCGATAGTAATACTAAAATGATTAAACAAACAAAGAAAATGTTAATCAACATTTTAATATGAAAAATATGGATATTGCTGATGTTATACTAGGGATTCGAATCACTAGAACATCTGAAGAAATAATATTATCTCATCTTATTATATTAAGAAAATATTAAATAAGTTTAACAAGTATGATACTAGCTGATGAAAACACTTGTAGATGTTAATCTACATTTGGCTAAGTATACTGGAGAACTCATATCTCAGTTGAAATATTCACGTATAATTGGTAGTTTAATGTATGTCATAAATTGCACTCGTCTTGACATAGCATATGTTGTCAATAAGTTGAGCAGATTCACTAATAATCCAGGTCCAAATCATTGGACAACTCTAATAAGGGTATTAAGATATCTGCGATATACCCTAAGTTATGGATTACATTATTCACGATATCCAGCTATACTAGAAGGATACAGTGATGCAAATTGGATATCTTACAGAGAACACAAATTCACTAGTGGATATATATTCACCTTAGGAGGAGGTGCTGTGTCATAAAATTTCTAAGCAAACATGTATAGCTCGATCCACTATGAAATTTAGTTTATTACTTTAGAAAAGGTGTGAAGAAGCAGAATGGCTTTGAAACCTTTTAGAAGATATTCTATGTTGGCCAAAGCCTGTGTCTGCAATATGCATACATTGTAATAATCAATCGGCGATTTGCAGAGTACAGAATAAGATGTATAATGGTAAGTCTAAACATATACGTCATTTGCAGAGTACAAAAAATCTTTAGTGGATACCCAACCTAGCTAACTGAGATCCAAGATTTAGGTTCAAAAAGGATTATGAAGAGATCTACATAGCACTAAAGATGTCTAATCCTACTCATTCCTATGATAATAGTGCTACCTGCCAAGAGAACTAAGATAAGTATTGCTTTTAATGGTTCTTATGATATAAATTTCATGTGGGGTATAGTATGATACTCTTAAAAGAATCATCTATGTGAGTGTGAACTGAGCCAATTCTATGAGAATTTTAAGGTTTTAATTCTTTAAAGCACTCATGAAATCAGGAGGTGCTCGGGCCAAAATGAATACAACCATGAGAACCAAAAGAATGCTCGGAAAGAAGTTGTGTGATTGTTATTATTTTGATTTATACAAAAAGCTGAAAAGTTCAAGACGTCATGTTTACTTTTTAGCAAGTAAACTCTATAATGACTCACTAAGGAAGGTTCAAAGCCACAAGCTAACCTATCCTGATGCAACTTCATTTTATTATACTCTGTAAAGTGTTTGCATATTCATTTGCATTAAAATCACTTATTGTGGGGGGGATAAACCTTTGATGATCTTTGATCAAATTTCAATTTTCATTTATGTGGGGGATTGTTGGGTAATGAGCCAATAGGCCTTGAATACCCAAATGGGCCTTGAAAGCTCATTACCTCCTTATGTGTGTGAATAAGAAATTGAGAAAATTTTAGTCCCACATCAAAAGTATTAAGAAAGGTTCACTTATATGGAAACCTCTTCCTTCATGCTTAAGTTCCTTAGGCTCACCATAAGCGAAGAGCTGGACGGTGATGTGCAGCATCACTCGCGCATACGCGTCTGCGCGTGATGCGCGTGTGCGAAGGGCGTAATGGGCGCTTTGTAGGTACACTTTTCACTTCGCGTGATGATGCATGAGGGGTTTTAAATTTTTTAATCATGAGGATCCAATGGTGGAGACTGATCGGATTAAGATGAGGGCTGGGATCAAACGATGGATCGATGACTTGGATGATCGTGATTGATCAGAGTGGTGTTATCGGTTGATCATGGTTTGGATTGATCGCAACCATCGGTGATAAGATCATTGAATAGTTGACCATCGGTTGATCGGTCAATCATAGATCGACAAGATCGTTGACCATCTTAGTGATCCGTTTATCATAGAACAACATGCCCGTTCGATCAAACGGCGTATCAAAGCCATGCAACAACTTATCGGATCACGTGATCATTAGATCACGACGGTGAACCGATGTATCGGAACGTGAATCGGCTTATATGATCGAGTGATCATCATATCATGATTGTGAAATGATGTATCAAAGGCTAATAAGACCTTTCATTCGCTTCCTTGATCACATCCGATCAAATCAATTTAAATTAAAATTAAACCCGTAAGGATGCTTCTAAAAGGCACCTAAAGTCTATAAATAGGACTCGTTACTTGCATTTCATTCAATTAATTCCAAATTCCTTTCCTCAGCAGTTTGCATACTATGAATTTAAGAGAGTATAGCATTTTTGTTTGCTGTCCTGATGAATTGTAGTGCTGCTTTCACCAAGAGAAGACCGTTGTATCCTGGAGACAATCATCACAAACCGTAAGCACATGTGCGGGATGAAATTATCTTAAGGACATAGAGTTAAACTCTAGACTCGGTCTTAATCAAGTAGCAATCTGCACCAACATAAATCACCTCTAAATAATTTTTCTTATCAGGAATTTCAGGATTGGAGATCTGACAGCTGCCCTGCATCCTCTAATTCCATAAATCACCTTATTTCTCCTGCTTTTATAGGTGATTTAATGCTGGATAAGTTGCCCAAACGTCCAAACTGGTCCTAAATATTTTAGGAGGTCTGATATTTGAATGATGTAGCTTTACAAAGGATGATTCAGTATTTTTCTTACTAGGGCAATTTTTTCTAGGCTTACCAGAAATCACCTTGAGTTTGTGACAGCTTTGAATTCATTAGCTTTTGTGCTATTGGAAGTTTGCTTTTATAAAATTCTGACAGTTCCTAGCACTTATACATCTTGAGACTCACAGGGCTGGATGTCAACTCACACAGCTAGGTATCCGACATTGTCATGATTTTGGATCTCCATCCCAGAGAGTAGTAGTGCATGCTGCCTACCGGGGTATCACGTTGACAATTGGGGTTGTACATGGAACAGTTCAAGGTGGCTTCCACATGCACCATCCGCACAGTCTACTTGCGTGTGCTTGAGCTTGCGTGGTCTATCCGTAGTTGAGTGGTGTCAGTTTTGCATGCACAAGTTTTTGTCAATGATACTTTGAGCGAAGCTACACATCTGAGGGCTGAGAACCCCATCCTATCACAGTTTGAATAACACCTTCAGCAATTTGAATGCACTCCTTCTTCGATTACATTATTAAGAAAAAAAAAACTATCAAGCTGTGGCATGCGCTGGCATCCTCCTTTTCAGTTTTCTTTTTACTAGTACAGATATCAACGAAGCGTTTAAATTTTATTTTAAAATGAAGCTGTATGTAGATGCTCTGTTATTTATCTTGCATGCACCAATGAGTTTAAATGAAGCAAGCATTGATTGTTATATTATTATTTTATTCAAATAATTGGGTAGGACTCTTGAGTTGATGTTTAATAAATTGTTCATTATAGCAAATTATTCGGATTGCTTATAACAACAAGCTCCTAATGAGAGCGACATGCTGTTAATGAATATTTCCTAAGTTTTAGCAGGTGTGCAAGACTTGCAAATGCTGAAACTGAAACAAATTCTGTGGATCGATCTATAGCTCATCTACTCTTCCACGAGCCTTCAGACCTTTCTACCGGACCTGGGCCTGCTGCTGATCCAATATCATTTGAGTCTCTCATCATTGTAAGTTCCGACTCTGACTGTTTATCTTGCAGAACAATGATAAAACATAAGAATCTTGTCTTACCAACTACGATTTTAGCTTTGCCAACTCTCACCTGTTACAGCATGAACAAAACCGTGTTCCTGTTAGCATCCTGGCTGATAATGCATGAGGAGGTTGAACTTGCAATAGTGATCAACATGAGAAAAACTTAGCACTCTAGCTATCCTTCTCCCACGGAAACTATCACTTGTATGTAGACTACCCAAGACCATTTATGTATATTCGTTACGCTTTAGTGGTGAGTTATAGAGTCGTGAAATGTTGTGTGCGCATGCATCATTGCATGCCCCCCAAAGATAATTAGGGTGCACTGACATGTATTTAGCTGATGGTTTTTTTAAGCGAGTATGTGTTGGAATTATTGCTTCATATTGCCACTTGTGCATGCCAACCAGACATTGAACTATGCAATAATAAAAGCATATAGCTTGGTTATGTAATTGTTTTGTGGGACTCCTTAAGAATGGGAGGGATACGCAGGTATTGTGATTGTAATGAGATATAGACTGTTAGTCATTAATTAATATTTCATTTTGTTGTTATTTGTATTGTCTATTGCACGATTTATCAATGATACAGATACGTACGTTAGGCATTGCTGTGAGTTCGTCGGGAGACGTATGTGCATTGGATATCAGAGTTCTTTTTGCACCCTGTACTGCATCATCATGCATGAGACTGGTCCTTCAGTGTGTCTCATGCTTTATTTATCTAAAAAATTGTCAGGGTTTTCATCCTGATTCCTGGAATTAACTATGCTGAGTATCACCGGAAAACTGGGTTATTCTCAAAGATACGTGTGATTGAGATTTTAGAACTTTTGCTTCTGATTCTTTTAGACGGGCAACATTTCAGAGAGCCTAGAGAAACGAGCCTTATGTTTACTTACTATTATTTCCGTGATGGAAGTAACAGCTTCAATTTACCCAGAGAATCCAATGGACTCTTGGGCGTGCAACTGGATCAAACGAACAAAATTATTCTGATTCATCACGGACCGACCTAAAGATTGAAGTACCAAGTAAATATCAGGTCCGACAATGGTGGTGTTGAATTTAAAATGGCTGGCTGAATATATTATATCTACAAAAGTTTCAAGAGCATCCTGTGCATGTGTGCATCCCTGTGCATGTGTGACACGTGAAAAGGAGCCAGATGTTTTCTTTTTATCGTCCTTTGATGGTAGATCATCTGTACCTTTACTTTTTCTCTCTTTTCCTCCAATGAAAAAATCATTTCAGGATGTCTATGTTACAAGGGGAGGTTAGCATGATCGTCTTATCACATGATCTTTATGGAGTTCTCTTTTGGTACAAGTGTTTGCAATAAACCCCCCAACTCTTGCTTTAGATTCACTTGGAGGCAGATAGATGCCCGTACTTTTTTAACAAGGACTACCATGGGGTATGGTTGAATTTTCTTTGCTCCAAGATATCTAGCTATTAGTAAAATTGATAGAATTAATTATGAAGACAATTGTCGGGGCTAAGTACGCCATGAAATGAAATACTTTTAGAGGCGATGAGAAACAATTAAGCAGTTCTTGGTTTGTTGTGCCATGGATACAGGTAGAAGCTAGGCTGCTCATTGGTTGAGAATTGGATAGTTGTGTTGATTCTAGATTGATTTTGATGCTTGCAAAATATTAAGCAAAGACTAATTCTATTTGTTAAGCTTGATGCAGGGAAGTACAGATATTTTTCAACTGAGTGTTATCAAGCAAAATATTAAGGTAGTATATTTCTTTTTTATTGTTACCTGAATGCTATCTAATTGATCATTTGTTGCCTTGGCCGTTTGAATTGCTTTGGGAGCTAGCTAGTTAGCTAGCCTTTCCTCTGTCTAGCTAGCTGACACATCTGTTAGCTAACTGATTGTTATCTCCTTGGCCTAGCCGAATGGATCTCCATTTTGGTTAGCTGGATAGCTAACTGGTCCCTTTCTTGGTGAGCTGGTGTTCCACTTTAGCTAACTAAGTTTCCTGTTACCTTTGCTAGCCGAGCCATGATTATTTTTAGCTAGCCGATTAGCTAGCTTAGCCTCCATATGAGCTAGCTGAAATTTCATTTTAGTTAACTACTTTTTGAATGTTCTATGTGCTGGCCGAATGCTTTGGGAATCTGTTAGCTGACTAGCTAACTCGTCCTCCTTCTTAGCTAGCTGGCCTCATTTTTTAGTTAACTATCTTTCCCTGACACTTTGCTTGGCCGAACGACTCTTTTTATTTAGCTAACTGGTGAGCTAGTTGATGCTTCTCTTAGCTAGCTAGCATATCCTGTTAGTTAACTATTTTGCCTTGGGAGTAAACTGCTTTTCTTTGTTAGCTAACTAATTTTCACAGGTTCCTCCAAGCCGAGCGGTTGCCTTTCCTAGTTGGCTAGAGAGCTAACTACCACTTCCCAAGCCAGATGGATTCATTCTCTGGTTAGCTGAAGAGTTGACTATCTTTTGGCTTAGTTAACTAGAGAGCTACCTATTCATCTCTGGTCGAATGGTTGCTTTTCTGGCTAGCTAAGGAGTTAGCTATCTTGGACGGATATCTTTCTCTTGCCATGATTTTTTGAGTTTGGTTAGCTGAAGAGCTAACTACTTCTTGCTTAGTTGGATAGTGAGCTAAATACTTTGTGGCATAGCTACCTAAAGAGCTAACTAATGATTTATGAATTGATCTCCTAGCCGTTTGACTTTTTGGTAAGCTAGCTAAGGAGTTAGCTGCTCTACCTGGGAAATGGTTCATGCCGTGAGCCCTTGTTTGTTAGTTAGCTAGATAGCTAACTACCTTATCCTTTTATAGCTGAATGTTTTTCCCTCTTGCCGTGTGATTTCAAATTTAGCTAGCTGATTAGCTAGCTTGTGGCCTTAGCACTTTATTTTGCCTAAGCTTCTTCAAGTTGCCAGCTACCTAGAATTAACTCCAGTCAGGTACCTCTTTAGACGTGCTCTTTTTTTCTTACTCTCTCTCCCTCTTTAATTAATTTCTATTTTTTTGATCTCTTGGATTTGACAAAGATCTTCCTTCCTCAAATGGATTCAGTGCATTCAATGCTTATGAGAAATAATCTCAACGGTTATCTTTTCTTCCTATTTTACTTTCCATTTGTTTCAAATGTATCTACGGATATTTTTGTTTTTGGATTGCTTTAAATAGCTGGGATTAGAAGAACAACATGACGAATCTGAAAAGAGAAAAACAAGAGAATGAAATCCATGAAAAGAGCTTCCATTGCATATTTTTCGGAGTGTTGAAAAGGAAGTTGAAAGATCATTCATTGCTCAAAGTCGTCTAGATCCATTAAAGACTTCAAGCATTCAAAAGCTTCAGCTACATCGGAGCTTCTTCATTTATTGCTGAGGATTTGCTACAAAACTTGTAAAGTATATCTTGAATATTTTCTCATTGTAGGAGCTACTTGTTCTTATTTATTCTGAACCTTTGTAATAGGGTTAGAATTAACCTTTGGTTCTTGTTGGCTTCCTTGTGCCGTCAAACAAGAGGAGTAGCCAAGGAAGGCTAGGGGTTAGCTTCCTTGTGCCGTCAAACAAGAGGACTAGCCAAGGAAGGCTAGGGGTTGGCTTCCTTGTGCCGTTAAACATGAGGACTAGTCAGGGAAGACTAAGGGTTTGGCTGCCTTGTGCCATTTAAACAAGAGGGCTAGCCGGGGAAGGCTAGAGGATGTAATCATTGTGATACGATTGGAGTGAAATTTTCAAAGGTTTTTGGGGAGTGGATGTAGGTGCTTAGTTTGACATCGAACCACTATAAACTCCCTTGTGTTTGTGGTTGCTTGATTGTTTAAGTTATTATTATGTGAACTTCACTACACCACTGCCAAGTAAATTTAAATTAAGGTTAAAGCACATATCTGCACTAGTAATTAATTTTTAATAACCCAATTCACCCTCCTCTTGGGTTGCTACATCTGGGCAATAAGTGGTATCAGAGCAGCGTGCTCTTGATTTCTATAGCTTTGATTAGCTTGGAGCCAAAGATCAGTACTAATCCAAATGGGATCTATGTTGATTAAGGACATCAACAATAGCCAAAGATCAATAGTAATCCAAATGGAAACAAAATTAACACATAATGGAAAGCACAAATGAAAATCTTCATTCGAGCACTAGATTATGATTATGGGGAATCATAATTAATGGACCACACACACCCATTGTTAAAATTGATAATCTTAATATTGCAAACCTGAATCTGAATAGGATGTGCAAGATAAGAAACTAGCTTAATTAAATGCTAAGCTATGAATGTTCTTATTGTTTTTTTTGATGCAAATGAGTTTAATCGCATATCTACTTGCATGTCTGCTAAAGAAATATGGGATAGACTTGAAGTCACCCATGATGGAACAAATCAAGTCAAGGAATCCAAAATAAAAATGCTTGTTCATAAGTATGAATTGTTTAAGATGGATTCAGCTGAAAATATCACTGATATGTTTACAAGTTTACTGACATTATTAATGGACTAAAAATCTTGAAAAATCTTATGCTAACAGGATCTTGTTAGAAAATTTTTAAGATCTTTGCCTAGGTCATGGGAAGCCAAAGTCACTGCAATACAAGAAGCAAAAGATCTCAACACTTTATCACTTGAAGAATTGGTGGTTCTTTGATGACATATGAACTTCAGCAACGACAACATATTGATGAAGATGAATCAAAGAAGAAAAGGATCATGGCATTAAAGAGTGCACTCAAGATGATGAAAGTGAGGAAACCACCAGTGACAATAAAAAAGATGATGAATGACACTTATTTCAAGAAAATTCAAAAAGTTTCATGAAAAGAAAGAAGTTTGAAAAAAGAAAATATTTTGCCAAAGGGGATCATAGCAAGAAAAGGAAAAGAGTGAACCTCCTACATGCTATGAGTGTAAAAAGCCTGGACATATCAGACCAGATATCCACTATTAAAGAAAGGATCCAAAAGAGTAAAGAAGAAAGCAATGATGCTACATGGAGCTGATGGGAATTTTGGGATGCTTGAAGGCATGCTTTTCATAAACTTTAATCATTTTGAAAAACAAACATCGCCAAAAGCCCTAATTTCCAAGATCGCCTTTATGCAGTTCAAAAAGTAAATCAATTAAAATCTAAAATAAAAGGAGTAAGAAAAATACCTGGATTGCTAAATCCAATAATCTCCAAGAGGCACACAAGTGTATGCCCTCCAAAGGTGATCCACACGAGAATCAATTCGAAGAAGCACTCCTATTTGCTTGCTAGAACCTTCTGGCAGCCTTTTTATCATATGCAGCCTTTTAATGCCTCTTTGGACTTTCTCCTCTTCAAAAGCTTTCTAAAAGCTTTCCAACAAGCCTCTACACACTCTAATAGCCTTTCTCTATCTCAACTTAGGGCCTTGTCTTAATATGATAGTGACATTAAGACAAGGGGAGAAGAACAGGGGAAGGAGGGCTTACGGGCTCTCTGTTTTCTCTTCTTTTTTTTAGAATCCCATCTGCTGCCCCCTTTAAATAGAAACGAAGGGGCAGCAATGAGAGGCGTTGGATGGAGAGAAAGGGCGCCATCCAAGGGGCATGAAGAAAGGGTGGAGACGTTTTACGTGAGGAGCGCTTCTATCCGCTCCGAGGGGGCGCCAAGGGTCCAAGGGGTCTTCGGTTCAAACCCCACCAAGTACATATTAAATATTTAATTTATTAAATTATTTTATTAATAAATTTAAATGATATTTAATAAATTAAACTCATTTAAATTCGAAATAAAATGGTTCAAAAAAGGACTAAGGCCCCGGGTCAACCCAGACTAACCAAGTCAACCCAAACTAACCAAATCAGGCTGAAATTCGAATCCAATTCGAATTTGATCATCATAAAAAATCTAGAAAAATCCCATAAATTTAGATTAAACTCTAGATAGGCTGCCCAACACATGGCTAATGTTAATTTAAATCCAACTTAAATTTATTAGCCTAATCAGCAAGCAAATGGACCTAAACAGATTAAGTCAGGAGCTCGGGTTAGCCCACATATGCTAGTATGCGATCTTGGCCAACCAATTAGGATCCAAAAATCCTAATAAAAATATTTTTAACTTCTTCAATTAATTCTCTATTGTGTGTGACCCTCTGGGTTCCTCATCTAGCCAGCAGTAGGTTTTTGATTTAGCCCGATTATGTATCCGACTATCTGAACAGGTCAAATCGGGCTAACTTAAACTGTCAATCTGGACCAACCTTCAAATTGACTTATGAAATCAATCTAATTGATTTATAAAAACCTACAAGACAAGATTGACATCTAGCAATGTGTCATGCCTACCCAGAAGATGAGGAATTTGATAGAAATTACCAAAATACCCTTTAGTGGCAAGTTACCGTGCAATTCAATCCTTCGATATTTCTTTATCCCGATTAAGTGATGGGCATGGATAAATGTCAAACCCTCATACTTAATCCATTTGAATCTCTAATCATTAATGAAGACTCAACCGATGATAAATAAGAAAACCTTTTCTAATTTCATCATACTTTGATCAAAGATTTTCTGAGTCAACATTTGATGAGATTACTTGGGATAAATACTCCTCTTACTAGGAGTCATCGATTCCTTGTTGACCTACTCATTACCTTCATACACAATCCTTCATATCTAGCATCACCCCGTACATAACCTTTTGTTATGAATGAATATGAACCAAAATATGGATTCATGTGCACAAGATACTATGGTGGTCTCAGGTCTAAGGATTACTTGCACAACTCCCACTTAGAGAACAATCTATTATGACAAGTAAGTAAAACTTCCATTTGATGTTCTCCTGTCGGATCAATTCAGTGAACTCATAACCTAATGAGCACCCACATCTTTGTATTAGTGTCCCTACACAAGTGGTCGTGAGACCAACCACCCTCACAATCGAGCATACATAAGATGTGCTAGTCTATCCGGATTCATCGATCCCCAAATCGATGATCCTATGACTAGGAATATTCTAGATTAGGGTTTATAGGTTTTAGGTCTCACTGTTATCTTTGTAACCCTAAAAACATTGCCCTATTCTATGGGGTTCATCATAAAAAATATAAGACACACATATGATGAAATATAAAATTGCCTCTATTATCATTCTTGAGTTGAGAGAAATTACAAATTTTGCCACTGATACAACAACTGTGATTGGCTTTCAGGGCATAATTCTTTCAATCTCCCACTTGCACTAAAGCCAATCGCCCTTGTATTTAATACCCATACAATCAAGATGGCGATCTAACTGCTGTAGTGGAAGGGCCTTAGTGAATGGGTCTGCTATGTTGTTCTTTGTTTCAACTCGTTCTATCACCACATCATGTCTTTCAATGATGTCTCGAACGAGGTGGAAGCGTCTCAGGATGTGCTTGGATTTATGGTGAGACCTTGGTTCCTTCGCTTGTGCCACAGCTCCAGTGTTATCGCAATATAATGGCACCGGCTGTTGTATAGTAGGAACTACGTCTAATTCGGTGATGAACTTCTTCATCCAGACAGCTTCCTTAGCGGCTTCACTTGCAGCTATGTACTCTGCCTCAGTGACTGAATCAGCTACAGTTGGCTGCTTGGTACTTTTCCAACTCACTGCTCCTCCATTCAGAGTGTAGACATACCCTGATATAGACTTACTGTCATCTGGATCAGATTGAAAACTAGAATCTGTGTAGCCTTCTAGTTTTAAGTCTGATCCTCCATATATGAGAAAAACATCTTTAGTCCTTCTCAGGTACTTAAGAATGTTTTTTACTGCTTTCCAATGATCCTCCCCTGGATCAGCCTGAAATCTGCTTACTATGCCCAAAGCATAAGCAACATCAGGTCTGGTACATAACATTGCATACATAATTGATCCTACTGCCGAAGCATAAGGAATCTTATTCATCCTATCTCTTTCTTCTGGAGTCTTAGGAGACATCCTTTTAGATAGGTGTATGCCTTGACTCATGGGCAAATAACCTTTCTTACTTCCCTCCATATTGAATCTCTTCAATATTAAGTCTATGTACCTGGATTGGGATAACCCTAGCATCCTCTTAGATCTATCTCTATAGATCTTTATTCCTAAAATATAGGATGCTTCTCCCAAATCCTTCATGGAAAACCGTTTTGACAACCAAGTCTTGACTGATTGCATCATTGGAATATCATTTCCAATGATAAGTATGTCATCCACATACAAGACCAAGAAGACAATGGCACTCCCACTTATTTTCTTATATACACACGGTTCATCCGTATTCTTGATGAAATCAAATTCCTTAATAGTTTCATCAAAACGAATGTTCCAACTCCTCGATGCTTGCTTTAATCCATAAATAGATTTTCTAAGTTTGCATACTTGGTTTGGTCTCCCACTTGAGACAAACCCCTCTGGCTGTGACATATAGACTTCTTCCTCAAGATTTCCATTAAGGAATGCAGTCTTAACATCCATTTGCCATATTTCATAATCATAGTATGCAGCAATAGCAAGCATAATCCTAATAGACTTGAGCATGACAACTGGCGAAAAAGTTTCATCATAGTCAATACCATGTCTTTGCTTGAAACCTTTTGCCACTAACCTAGCCTTGTAGGTTTCTATTTGCCCATCTGCTCCAATCTTTCTTTTGAAGATCCATTTGCACCCTATTGGGACAATTCCCTCAGGTGGGTCAACCAAGATCCAAACCTGGTTGTCATACATGGAGTCCATCTCGGATTTCATGGCATTAAGCCATTTGTCGGATTCCTTACTCTCGACTGCTTCCATATAGGTCAGTGGATCATCATTTTCAATGACGTTGGCTTCATTATTGTTTTCAATCATAAAACCATATCTAAGAGGTGCTTCCCGCACTCTTTCTGACCTACGAAGAGGAGGTGTATGTTGTGGTTGTACCTTATCAATTTGTACTTCTGATTGAGGAACTTGAGTTTGTTTATTTTGAATTTCACTTAATTCGATTATTCTGCCATTACTTTCTTCTTGAATAAATTCCTTTTCCAAAAAGACAGCATGCCTACTAACAAATACCTTTTGTTCAGTAGGATGATAGAAAAGGTATCCAATACCTTTTTGAGAATAACCAATGAACCTACATTTTTCAGCCCTAGCATTTAGCTTATGTACAAATTCCTTTTTAACATAAGCTGGGCAACCCCAAATTTTAAGATGTTTAAGACTTGGCTTTCTGCCATTCCATAATTCATATGGAGTGCTAGGAACTGATTTTGATGGTACCCTGTTTATTACATATGCAGCAGTTTCTAGGGCATAACCCCAGAAGGATACTGGAAGATCCGTGAAGCACATCATGGACCGTACCATATCAAACAAGGAACGGTTCCTCCTTTCAGCTACACCATTTAATTGTGGTGTATATGGAGGTGTCCATTCAGAGAGAATACCATTATCCTTAAGATGATTAAGAAACTCGCTGGATAAGTATTCACCTCCTCGATCAGATCGAAGGATTTTAATACTTTTTCCAGTTTGTTTCTCAACCATATTTTGATACTCTTTAAACTTTTCAAAGGCTTCGGATTTATGTTTCATAAGATACACATATCCGAACCTTGATAGATCATCTATAAATGTGATGAAATAAGAGTATCCTCCTATAGCTTGAGTTGACATGGGTCCACATACATCTGAATGTATTAACCCTAATAACTCAGTTGCCCTTTCTCCATGTCCAGTAAATGGAGACTTGGTCATTTTTCCCATGAGGCAAGATTCACAAGTTTCTAATGATTGAAAATCATAAGGTCCAAAGAAATCTTCTTTGTATAACTTGTTAATCCTTGACTCACTTATATGACCTAATCGGCAATGCCAAAGGAATGTTTCATTGGTATCATCTCTTTTCTCCTTTTGTTTTCAACAAGCAACACATTATCATTGAGTGATAGAGTTAAAAGACCATTCACAAATTTTCCATTCCAAAGAAGTCATTTGAATAAGATATAGAGCATCCATTGCTCTCAACTTTTATTTCATAACCTTGTTTTAATAACAACGGTACAGAAATAATATTTCTGACTACATTCGGAATAAAATAACAATCTTTTAATTCAAGTATTTTGCCTGTAGGCAATAATAACAAGTAGGTTCCAACAGCTTCTGCATGGATGGTCTCTCCACTCGCGCCATAAAGCTTGAAGTCACCTTTCTCCAACCTTCTAATTTTGTGAAGCCCCTGCAAAGATTTGCATATGTGAGCCCCACATGCGGTATCCAATACCCATGAATCAGAAGTTGAAGAACTCAATGATAAGTTTGTTTGTATCATTAACAAACCTTTTGATGCTTTATCAGTATCCTGTTTCAAACTTGCCAGGTACTTCTTACAATTCTTCTTCCAATGTCCCTTCTTACCGCAGAAGAAACAAGATCCATCATCTGAAGACTTCTTTGCCTTCTTCTTCTTCTTGATGCTCCTTTTAGGGTTTAATTTTCTTTTTAAACCCTTCTTCATCACCTCTTTCTTCTTCCCATCGATCAGAAGAAGATGAGCCTTTTCTCCCTTAAAATGGCTCTCAGCAGTCTTAAGCATGTTAAGTAGCTCTGGTAATGTAAGATTCAATTTATTCATGTGGTAGTTCATGACAAATTGTGAGAAGGAATCTGGGAGTGACTGCAAGATCAGATCCTGATTTAGCTGCTCGTCCATGACGAAGCCTAATTGACCTAATTGGGTGATTAAGTCAATCATCTTTAGGACATGAACCTGAACAGGCGAGCCGTCACTCATATGTGCACGAAACAACTGCTTAGATATCTCATATCTTGCAGTCCTACTATGCTCTCCATACAACTCTTTTAAGTTGAGAAGTATGGACTGAGGTTCCATCTTTTCATGTTGCCTCTGGAGCTCATTGCTCATTGAGGCCAACATGATGCACTTGACAGTCATACTGTCATTCTGCCACATCCTTAATGTGGCCCTTTCCTCCTCGGAAGCATCTTCTCCGATCGGATCTGGATCCGGAGAATCAAGAATGTAGGAAATT
>UESW01002652.1:155488-195586 GCA_900491605.1 Calamus simplicifolius | reverse complement strand
CTAGCCTTGTAGGTTTCTATTTGCCCATATGCTCCAATCTTTCTTTTGAAGATCTATTTGTACCCTATTGGGACAATTCCCTCAGGTGGGTCAACCATGATCCAAACCTGGTTGTCATACATGGAGTCCATCTCGGATTTCATGGCATTAAGCCATTTGTCGGATTCCTTACTCTCGACTGCTTCCATATAGGTAGTGGATCATCATTTTCAATGACGTTGCTTCATTATTATTTTCAATCATAAAACCATATCTAAGAGGTGCTTCTCGCACTCTTTCTGACCTACGAAGAGGTGTATGATGTGGTTGTACCTTATCAATTTGTACTTCTGATTGAAGAACTTGAGTTTTTTTATTTTGAATTTCACTTAATTCGATTATTCTGCCATTACTTTCTTCTTGAATAAATTCCTTTTCCAAAAAGACAGCATGACTACTAACAAATACCTTTTGTTCAATAGGATGATAGAAAAGGTATTCAATGCCTTTTTGAGAATAACCAATGAACCTACATTTTTCAGCCCTAGCATTTAGCTTATGTACAAATTCCTTTATAGCATAAGCTGGGCAACCCCAAATTTTAAGATGTTTAAGACTTGGCTTTATGTCATTCCATAATTCATATGGAGTGCTAGAAACTGATTTTGATGGTACCCTGTTTATTATATGCAGCAGTTTCAAGGGCATAACCCCAGAAGGATATTGGAAGATCCATGAAGCACATCATGGACCGTACCATATCAAACAAGGAACGGTTCCTCCTTTTAGCTACACCATTTAATTATGGTGTATATGGAGGTGTCCATTCAGAGAGAATACCATAAGTATTCACCTCCTCGATCAGATCGAAGGATTTTAATACTTTTTCAGTTTGTTTCTCAACCATATTTTGATACTCTTTAAACTTTTCAAAGGCTTCGGATTTATGTTTCATAAGATACACATATCCGAACCTTGATAGATCATCTATAAATGTGATGAAATAAGAGTATCCTCCTATAGCTTGAGTTGACATGGGTCCACATATATCTGAATGTATTAACCCTAATAACTCAGTTGCCCTTTCTCCATGTCTAGTAAATAGAGACTTGGTCATTTTTCCCATGAGTCAAGATTCACAAGTTTCTAATGATCGAAAATCATAAGGTCCAAAGAAATCTTCTTTGTATAACTTGTTAATCCTTGACTCACTTATATGACCTAATCGGCAATGCCAAAGGAATGTTTCATTGGTATCATCTCTTTTTCTCCTTTTGTTTTCAACAAGCAACACATTATCATTGAGTGATAGAGTTAAAAGACCATTCACAAATTTTTTCATTCCAAAGAAGTCATTTGAATAAGATATAGAGCATCCATTGCTCTCAACTTTTATTTTATAACCTTGTTTTAATAACAACGGTACAAAAATAATATTTCTGACTACATTCGGAATAAAATAACAATCTTTTAATTCAAGTATTTTGCCTGTAGGCAATAATAACAAATAGGTTCCAACAACTTTTGCATGGATGGTCTCTCCACTCGCACCATAATGCTTGAAGTCATCTTTCTCCAACCTTCTAATTTTGTGAAGCCCCTGCAAAAATTTGCATATGTGAGCCCCACATGCGATATCCAATACCCATGAATCAAAAGTTGAAGAACTCAATGATAAGTTTGTTTGTATCATTAACAAACCTTTTGATGCTTTATCAGTATCCTATTTCAAACTTGCCAGGTACTTCTTACAATTCTTCTTCCAATGTCCCTTCTTACCGCATAAGAAACAAGATCCATCATCTGAAGATTTCTTTGCCTTCTTCTTCTTCTTGATGCTCCTTTTAGGGTTTAATTTTCTTTTTAAACCCTTCTTCATCACCTCTTTCTTCTTCCCATCGACCAGAAGAAGATGAGCCTTTTCTCCCTTAAAATGGCTCTCAACAGTCTTAAGCATGTTAAGTAGCTCTGGTAATGTAAGATTCAATTTATTCATGTGGTAGTTCATGACAAATTGTGAGAAGGAATCTGGGAGTGACTGCAAGATCAGATCCTGATTTAGCTACTCGTCCATGACGAAGCCTAATTGACCTAATTGGGTGATTAAGTCAATCATCTTTAGGACATGAACCTGAACAGGCGAGCCGTCACTCATATGTGTACGAAACAACTGCATAGATATCTCATATCTTGCAGTCCTACTATGCTCTCCATACAACTCTTTTAAGTTGAGAAGTATGGACTGAGGTTCCATCTTTTCATGTTGCCTCTAGAGCTCATTGCTCATTGAGGCCAACATGATGCACTTGATAGTCATACTGTCATTCTGCCACATCCTTAATGTGGCCCTTTCCTCCTTGGAAGCATCTTCTCTGATCGGATCTGGATCCGGAGAATCAAGAATGTAGGAAATTTTCTCCTGAGCTAATACAATCCTTAGGTTCCTCAACCAATCGACATAATTTGGTCCGGTTAGTTTATTAGCATCTAAAATGCCCCGTAGTGATAATGATGAAGCCATTTAATTGTCTACAAACAAACAAGAACAATACATGAGCAGACCACTCAAAATGATAATCACAATTAGACAAGGATTTGAATCTAATTGTGTCTCCCACTATTTTCTTCGAATACCATAACCCTCTACTATGTTAAACGAGAAACCAATATCCGATTTATTTAGTGGGGTTGAGATCCCAATTCCTTATAAATGCCTTGAGTTTGCTCAACAAACATTTATAAGTTCAAGGGTAGGAAATTTCCTTTCCAATTTCATCAACATTACACTTGCCCCTAAGACACTTATAGCCTTGTGTTTGCACAACAAACAATAATGTTTTAGTTTAGTCAGACCCTTCATTCTATATAGTCATGATTGAATAATGTCACCCTTGAGTTTGCTCAACAAAGTAATATTAACAAAGCATACTATAAAGCATAATATGCACCAAGTCAAATTTTTACATCAAACCCTAATAGTAAGCCTTAAGTTTGCTCAACAAGCCTACTATAGTTTTCATATAATTTTGGCTTTGTATGAAGGCATTTTTGTAGTGCATTTATAATCAATTAGCATTTTCAATTCTAAGGTTTAAATTAATCGAATTGGCCAGGCAAGTGGAAGAGGTGTGAAAGTCCCCCGTTCTTGCCTTAAACACCAAATAAATTTGGCCAGGTAAGTAACGAAACTAATTAAAAAACCACATTCTCTTTACCTTCCCAGAACCACTTTTCTTAGACACCAATCGATCAATTAATCCATAAAAAGGATTTAATTCATGATAATATAACACTACAACTAAATATAATTTTTAGGAGGGCTTTTATCGTCTCGAGCACATCCTTATGTTTCTAAGTATCACATATCCATTTATGTGCATAGTGTGTCATTAATCTTACAACATAATGACAACTAATACTTCTAAACATATTTCTAAATTAATTAGGGTTATAGTGAAACCCTAATCTTGTGGCATACAATCAATCAGTATATACTTTATCTCATCATATCAACTAATACGCATATCAGCCCTAATATGCATCACAAAAGCATATGATAAAAAAAAATCATCCATTCTCATTACTTATTCATGGATAAGATCACATTGGCACCCCTACATATCATAGGAGATCCCATTGAATGGAAAGGGAGGGCCTTTATAAAACCTACTTGGCTCTTATGACCAAATGGCTATGGTGACTAACCCAATCCTATGTAGTTACTAGGACATTGCATTATATAAAGTATAATAGTCAATTATGTATAACATATATTGCTAATTATGCATCAGAACATAATTATTTACTTATTTTAACAATCATAATAATAACCATTTTATGAATGTAATATAGTCATATCATTACATTATGCATATCATGCCAATTACGTTAAACATAACTTACTATTTTGCTATAAACATATAATGATCTATCAATTTAATTATTCATAATAGATTAATTTGATTTCTTCTTGAATGCATGAAGAAGGCTCTGATACCACTGATGGGAATTTTGGGATGCTTGAAGGCATGCTTTTCATAAACTTTAATCATTTTGAAAAACAAACATCGCCAAAAGCCATAATTTCCAAGATCGCCTTTATTCAGTTCAAAAAGTAAATCAATTAAAATCTAAAATAAAAGGAGTAAGAAAAATACCTAGATTGCTAAATCCAATAATCCCCAAGAGGCACACAAGTGTATGCCCTCCAAAGGTGATCCACACGAGAATCAATTCAAAGAAGTACTACTATTTGCTTGCTAGAACTTTCTTGGCAGCCTTTTTATCATATGCAGCCTTTTAATGCTTCTTTGGACTTCCTCCCTTCAAAAGATTTCTAAAATCTTTCCAACAAGCCTCTACACACTCTAATAGCCTTTCTCTATCTCAACTTAGGGCCTTGTCTTAATATGATAGTGACATTAAGACAAGGGGAGAAGAATAGGGGAGAAGGAGGGCTTACGAGCTCTCTGTTTTTTCCTTTTTTTTTGTTTTTAGAATCCCATCTGCTGCCCCCTTTAAATAGAAACGAAGGAGCAGCAATGAGAGGCATTGGATGGAGAGAAAGGGCGCCATCCAAGGGGCATGAAGAAAGGGTGGAGATGTTTTACGTGAGGAGCGCTTCTATCCGCTCCGAGGGGACGCCAAGGGTCCAAGGGGTCTTCGATTCAAACCCCACCAAGTACATATTAAATATTTAATTTATTAAATTATTTTATTAACAAATTTAAATAATATTTAATAAATTAAACTCAATTAAATTAAAATAAAATGGTTCAAAAAAAGGACTAAGGCCCCGGGTCAACCTAGACTAACCAAGTCAACCCAAACTAACCAAATCAGGCTAAAATTCAAATCCAATTCGAATTTGATTATCATAAAAAAAATCTAAAAAATCCCATAAATTTAGATTAAACTCTAGATATGCTGCCCAACACATGGCTAATGTTAATTTAAATCCAACTTAAATTTATTAGCCTAATCAGTAAGCAAATGGACCTAAACAGATTAAGTCAGGAGCTCGGGTTAGCCCACATATTCTAGTATGCGATCTTGGCCAACCAATTAGGATCCAAAAATCCTAATAAAAATATTTTTAACTTTTTCAATTAATTCTATATTGTGTGTGACCCTCTAGGTTCCTCATCTAGCCAGCAGTAGGTTTTTGATTTAGCCCGATTATGTATCCAACTATCTAAACATGTCAAATCGGACTAACTTAAACTGTCAATCTGGACCAACCTTCAAATTGACTTATGAAATCAATCTAATTGATTCATAAAAACCTACAAGATAAGATTGACATCTAGCAATGTGTCATGCCTGCCCAGAAGATGAAGAATTTGATAGAAATTATCAAAATACCCTTTAGTGGCAAGTTACTGTGCAATTCAATCCTTCGATATTTCTTTATCCCGATTAAGTGATGGGCATGGATAAATGTCAAACCCTCATACTTAATCCATTTGAATCTGTAATCATTAATGAAGACTCAACCGATGATAAATAAGAAAACCTTTTCTAATTTCATCATACTTTGATCAAAGATTTTCTGAGTCAACATTTGATGAGATTACTTGGGATAAATACTCCTCTTACTAGGAGTCATCGATTCCTTGTTGACCTACTCATTACCTTCATACACAATCCTTCATATCTAGTATCACCCGATACATAACCTTTTGTTATGAATGAATATGAACCAAAATATGGATTCATGTGCACAAGATACTATGATGGTCTCAGGTCTAAGGATTACTTGCACAACTTTTACTTAGAGAACAATCTATTATGACAAGTAAGTAAAACTTTCATTTGATGTTCTCCTGTCAGATCAATTCAGTGAACTCATAACCTAATGAGCACCCACATCTTTGTATTAGTGTCCCTACACAATGGTCGTGAGACCAACCACCCTCACAATCGAGCATACATAAGATGTGCTAGTCTATCCGGATTCATCGATCCCCAAATCGATGATCCTATGACTAGGAATATTCTAGATTAGGGTTTATAGGTTTTAGGTCTCACCATTATCTTTGTAACCCTAAAAACATTGCCCTATTCTATGGGGTTCATTATAAAAAATAAAGACACAGCATATGATGAAATATAAAATTGCCTCTATTATCATTCTTGAGTTGAGAGAAATTACAAATTTTGTCACTGATACAACAACTGTGATTGGCTTTCAGGGCATAATTCTTTTAGGAGCGACAGTGAAGCTGCAAGTTCAGAAGAAGAGATAACTGAAGTTGCCAATGTATGTTTTATGGCTGATAATGATGAGGTAAGCCCTAGCTTTCTAGATGACTTTACTTTTGATGAATTATAAGGTACATTTTATGAACTTGTTGATGATTTTGCAAATTTAAGTTCAAAGAACAAAGATTTGAAAAATGAAATTAAAAATCTTAATCTTGAAAAAGAAAGAATTTCAAAATACAATGAATCATTGTTAAAGGAAAATCAAGTTTTGAAAAATGAAGTAAATAGATTAAAACTAATTATTGATAGATTTACTTTAAGCTCAGAAAAATTAGAAATAATTTTGAATAGTCAAAGAGCTATTTACAATAGAGCTGGTCTTTAATATAATCCTTTTAAAAGACAAAATTTTTTAAAAAATATTTATGTGCATGGTAATGATTCCAAAATTATATATTTTAAATGTGAAAATTTGGGACATAAAGCTTATACTTGTCACACACACAATGTGAGAAAAATATGGGTTCCAAAAGGAACTATCTTAACTAACCCTAAAGGACCCAAGAAAGCTTGGGTACCTAAGAGCAAAACTTGAAATTATGTATGCAGGTGTATCTTGCAACCCGAGCAACTAAAAGATAATGGTACTTGGATAGCAGGTGCTCAAGACACATGACTGGTGATGAATCGTAATTCATCACTTTGGAGACAAAAGAGGGAGGTGTTGTTACTTTCGGTGATAATGGCCAAGGAAAAATAATTGGCATTGGAAGAATAGGTATCACATCTCATGCTTATATTGATAATGTCTTACTTGTGAAAGGACTGAAACACAATTTACTTAGTATTAGTCAATCATGCGATAAAGGATTTAATGTTACATTTGAATCATTTTTATGCATTGTTAAAAATCTTGCTAATGAAAATATGAAATTTATTGGTCATAAATATGGAAATGTATATATTGTTGATTTAAATGATTTGCATAATAAAATATTGATTGCCTAGTTGCTACAAATAATAAAATTGATAATAGTTGGTTATGGCATCGTAGGCTAGCTCATGCAAGCATGGATTTACTATCTAAATTAATTAAGAAAGATTTAGTGCATGGTTTGCCAAAACTTATTTTTGAAAAGAATAAGATTTGCAATGCTTGTCAATTTGGAAAACAAACCCGAGTATCTTTTAAATCAAAGAATTTGGTTTCAACCACTAGACCTTTGGAACTCTTGCATATGGATTTATTTGGTCCTACAAGAACAACTAGTCTAGGAGGAAAAAGATATGGTTTTATTATTATTGATGATTTCTCTCATTTTACATGGGTTTTATTCTTAACTAGTAAGGACGAAGCATTTTCCGCATTTCAAAAATTGTTTAAAAGAATTACAAATGAAAATAATTCTTCTATTTTATCAATTCGAAGTGACCATGGAAAGAATTTAAAAATAAATCTTTTGAAGATTTTTGTAATGAAAATGGAATTGAACATAATTTTTTGCACCAAGAACACCCCAACAAAATGGAGTAGTTAAAAGAAAGAATAGAACTTTAGAAGAAATAACACGTACCATGTTGTGTGAGAGCAATCTTCCAAAGTATTTTTGGGCAGAAGCTATCAACAATGTATGCTATGTCTTAAATCGTACATTGATTAGACCTATTTTGAAAAAGACTCCTTATGAACTTTGAAAAGGTAGAAAACCAAACATTAGTTATTTTCATGTTTTTGGATGCCGATGTTTTGTTTTAAATAATAAAAAATCTAACCTTGACAAATTTGATGCTAAATCAGATGAAAGAATTTTTCTTGGTTATTCTTTGCATAGTAGAGCTTTTAGAGTATTCAACAAAAAGACTCTAGTAGTAGAAGAATCTATTCATGTTATTTTTGATGAATCTAATGATCTTCCATTAAGGAAGAGAAAAGGTATGAATGATGCAGATGAAATTGAAGATCAACTCAAAGAAATCACCTTGAAGGATAAAGATAAATCAGACACACAAGAAATAAGTGAAGAAGGGAACGCTGACCTACCTGAAGCTCCACAAGGTAATGATGAATTGGACAATGGATGAAGGTACATTTTCAGTCACCCTAAAGATCAAATTATAGGTGATCCATCTCAAGGAGTTAGAACTAGATCATCATTTAGAGATGCCTATAATAACTTAGCATTTATATCTAAAATTGAACCTAAATGTTATGATGATGCAGAAAATGATATTGATTGGATTAACGCCATGCATGAGGAACTTCATCATTTTGAAAGAAATAATGTATGGACTCTTACTAAAAGACCTCATGATCATCAAATTATCAGAACTAAATGGGTTTTTAGAAACAAATTAGATGAACATGGTAACATAATTAGAAATAAAGCAAGATTAGTAGCTAAGGGTTATAATTAAGAAGAGGGAATTGATTTTGATGAAACTTATGCCACAGTTGCTAGACTAGAAGCTATTAGATTACTTCTTGCTTATGCTTGCTTTATGAATTTTAAACAATATCAAATGGACATTAAAAACACTTTCTTAAATGGATACATTGCTGAATAAGTTTTTGTAGAATAGCCACCTGGTTTTGAAAATCACTTATTTCCAAACCACGTATTTAAGTTGAATAAAGCTTTATATGGTTTGAAACAAGCACCAGGGGCTTGGTATGAAAGATTGAGTAAATTCTTGATCAGTAATGAATTTATTCGAGGAAACATGGATACAACGTTATTCATTAAAAGACAAGATAAAGATATATTAATTATTCAAATCTATGTTGATGATATCATATTTGGTGCCACTAATGATTCTTTGTGCAAGGACTTTGCTAAGCTTATGTAGGGAGAGTTTGAGATGAGTATGATGGGAGAACTAAACTATTTCCTCGGACTACAAAATCAAACAAAGCAAAGATGGGATCTTCATAAGCCAATCCAAGTATATCAAAGAAATGATCAAAAAGTTTGGCATGGAGACATCCAAAACGATAGGTACCCCTATGAGCTCATCTTGTAGACTTGAATCTTATAACTCTAAAAAGTCTGTTGATTTGAAACTATATAGAGGCATGATAGGATCTTTACTATATTTAACTGCTAGTAGACCAGATATCTTATTCAGTGTATGCATGTGTGCTAGATATCAAGCTAATCCTAAAGAATCACACTTGCTTGCTGTTAAGAGAATATTTAAATATTTGAATGGAACAATGGATTTAGGTTTATGGTATGACAAACAATCTAGCATTGACTTAATAGGTTACACTGATTCAGATTTTGCTGAATGTAAATTAGATAGAAATTTAACAAGCGAAACTTGCCAGTTTCTAGGTGTCAACTTAATTTCATGGTTTAGCAAAAAGCAAACTTCAATAGCATTATTTACGGCCAAGGCCAAATACATTGCAGTTGAAAGTTGCTGTGCTCAAATCTTATGGATTAAGCAGCAGCTAGAAGATTATGGCATCAAATAAAAAGCTATACCAATAAAATGCGATAATACAAGTGCAATCAGCTTAACTAAAAATCCTATCCAACATTCAAGAACAAAACATATTGAAATTAGACATCATTTCATTAGAGATCATGTAAATAATGGAAATATTGTAGTTGAATTTATAAGCACTAAAAATCAACTTGCAGATATTTTTACCAAACCTTTTGATGAATCAAAATTTTATGAATTTAGAAGAGAACTTGGTATGCTTGATCCAACTATTTAATGAATCATTTTATTGCCTCTTGAAATTATAATTGAAAAATCATATTTATCATATGTTGCATAACTTTTCTCATCACTTTCAATCAAATCCATCATTGAAACATCTTTTCATATGAATTTATTGTACCTACTCTTGAGTGTGTCAGTTAGCTGGAAGTTAACTGATCCTTAAATTCCCTCCATGACACGTGTCAGCTTTTTTTTTTTATTCTACCAACCGGCCACTTCAACTCCATTTATTATCTTTAAGGTAGTTAACCAACCAAGCAACCTAGCAGTCACCTGGCCAGTTATCTTTCTTGGAATCCCTCCTATATAAACTTTCACCAACCGGCTTCTTCTCCTTATTCAATCGGCTCATCTTCTCCTCATTTCAATTGGCTTCTTCTTCTTCTTCTTCTCATTTCACATCGTGTCATCTTAACTCCATCTATCTTCTAAGATCTTTCCTCCTTTCACACTTCTTCAAGAAGATTATTGATGGCTCCTAAGAAGAAAGCAATCTCAAGAGAAAATGATTGTTCTGATCTTCGAAAGAAGTCTTCCTCATCTTCTTCTCATATCAACACCCTTATCGTAGCCAAATCGTTCGCTCATGGTAGGTTAGTAGACTTTAATTTCTTAGATCAAGAAAGCTTCAAGATAGGGAAACTCTTTGCTAGTCAAGGTTGGAAAAATCTCTTGTCCACCAAAAGGCCCATATATCCAGAATTAATTAGAGAATTTTATGAGAATATTACCTTTGGTAGTGGAACCATATAATCCTACGTGAAAAAGACTAGGATTGACTTTGATTGCAAAACACTTGGTACTGCTTTGGACACTCCTTCAGATGGTATCCTAGAAATCCTTCATAGTGAAAGAGGATACAAAATTGGTATGATCCTAGACATAGACGATAGTGAAGCAAGTAATATAGAAACTCTTGATGCTAATATGTTGTCAGTTGAAAATAGACTATTTCATAGTATAATAGCCAAGATTCTTGCCCCACGTGCTGGTTCTTTTAATGTTGTCACTGATCGTGACATCCGCATAATGTATGACATTCTTATTGGAACTCCTGTAGACCTCCCTGACCTGATAATGACCGTTATGAAAGAATCCTTATGTAGGTCTAAGGCTGCACTGGCCTATGGGATGTTTCTCACGCATGTCTTTGAGTATTTCAACATAAAACTTAAAGGAGAAACTGCTGTAGCATTGCGTTATACTGACGTGTTCAATGCTCATTCCCTGCACCGAATGGACTATGCCAAATGGGATGGTGTTTGGCTTAAAATTAGGTCTAGAACTGGTCAATCCAATAGTTTGCCACCACCTAACTAGCCTCCACTTGCTTGTTCTCCTTAAAATTTCTTTAATTTTGACTTTCATCAACCAAATCCTTACCTTGTTGCCATGAATGTACAAAATCCATTCTTAACTAAACCACCTGATGTAAGTGCTCCTGGTCTCTCTTATCGCAATGATAATTCTTCTCCTGCTCCTCCTACTGTGTGAATCTATGAAGAACATATTCAACAAATTATTCATGAGTTATCTATTGCTCAATCTAGTCGAAGTTCTGGGGACAGTGCTTCATTTGTCAATGATCAGACCATAGTACCCCACATATCTTCTGTATTCGAGACTCTTTCCTAATTCAAAATCATTCAAAGTCAACTTGTCCATGATGTCAATATTCTTAATGGGTGAGTCTTTCACCATAATGAGTCTGTCTTGAATCGAATCTTGAAGGAAATTAATTTCTTAAAAGCCAAGTTTGAAAACTTTGAGACCAAAGCTGAATGGGTAGAATATCAGATGAGAACCAATGAGAGCCAGACAAGGGATGCTACAAATGCAGTTGATCACTGATCCGCATCTCTTTCCAGGCTGAGCCGACTTGTAGAAACCTATATTGCTCTCTCTGCTTCATCAGTGCCAGATGCTTCATTTTTATATCCTCACCTATGGCCTCCTCCAACTCAACGTTACAATGACAAGCCAGGACCTTCCCGAAAACCAGATGAATCTACTGTGAAATTTCTTCTGATGATGAGAAATGACTATCTTGTAACCTTTGATGAATATTTAAAAAAAGAAATTGCTTTGTAATGAATTGTTAAGACTTTGTGTAGAATGACTTAAAACTATGCTCTATATATTTGTAATGACCTTGCTTGAAATGTTCTGTATGACTGTTATAAGTATGTATGAATGTTCACTTTATCTTGATGTATTATGCTTTGATTTATTGCAAGTTTCTTCAATCATCTTTTTGATCAATGAAAAAAGGAGGAAAAGAATATTGCATACATTGAGGTAATGAAGAAAAGAAATAACTCCATATATTCAGGGAGAGTTTAATTATTCAAATTGACAGGGGGGAGATTATGTTGTATTCCTGTTTTACATTCTTGTTTATTCAAATTCAAAATATTTTCTATATTTCTTCTTTGCATGCTTAAGGGTTTTATCATCATCAAAAAGGGGGAGATTGTTGACCCTAGATTGATTTTGATGCTTACAAAACAATTAAGCAAAGACTAATTCTATTTGTTAAGCTTGATGCAGGGAAGTACAGATGTTTTTCAACAGAGTGTTATCAAGCACAAATCTTAAGGGAGTATATTTCATTTTTATTTGTTACCTAAATGCTATCTAATTGATCCTTTGTTGCCTTGGCCGTTTGAATTGCTTTGGGAGTTAGCTAGTTAGCTAGCCTTTCCTTCTGTCTAGCTAGCTGGCACATCTGTTAGCTAACTGATATGTTATCTCCTTGGCCTAGACGAATGGATCTTTATTTTGGTTAGCTGGATAGCTAGCTGGTCCTTCCTTGGCTAGTTGGTGTTTCACTTTAGCTAACTAAGTTTCCTGTTACCTTTGCTAGCCGAGCCATGCTTATTTTTAGCTAGCTGATTAGCTAGCTTGGCCTCCTTCTGAGCTAGCTGAACTTTCATTTTAGTTAACTACTTTTTGAATGTTCTCTGTGCTGGCCAAATGCTTTGGGAATCAGTTAGCTGACTAGCTAACTCGTCCTCCTTCTTAGCTAGCTGGCCTCATTTTTTAGTTAACTATCTTTCCCTGACACTTTGCTTGGCCGAAGGACTCTTTTTATTTAGCTAACTGGTGAGCTAGCTGATGCTTCTCTTAGCTAGCTAGCATATTCTGTTAGTTAACTACTTTGCCTTGGGAGCTAACTGCTTTTCTTTGTTAGCTAACTAATTTTCACAGGTTCCTCCAAGCCGAGCGATTGCCTTTCCTAGTTAGCTGGAGAGCTAACTACCACTTCCCAAGCCATGCAGATTCATTCTCTAGTTAGCTGAAGAGTTGATTATCTTTTGGCTTAGTTAACTGGAGAGCTACCTATTCCTCTCTTGGCTGAATGGTTGCTTTTCTTGGCTAGCTAAGGAGCTAGCTGCCTTGGACGGACGTCTTCCTCTTGCCATGATTTTTGGAGCTTGGTTAGCTGAAGAGCTAACTACTTCTTGCTTAGTTGGTTAGTGAGCTAACTACTTTATGGCTTAGCTACCTAAAGAGCTAACTAATGCTTTATGAATTGATCTCCTGGCCGTTTGACTTTTTGATAAGCTAGCTAAGGAGTTAGTTGCTCTACCTGGGAAATGGTTCATGCCATGAGCCCTTGTTTATTAGTTAGCTAGATAGCTAACTACCTTATCCTTTTATAGCTGAATCTTTTTCCCTCTTGCCGTGTGATTTCAAATTTAGCTAGCTGATTAGCTAGCTTGTGGCCTTAGCACTTCATCTTGCCCGAGCTTCTTCAAGTTGCCAACTATCTGGAATTAACTCCAGTCAGCTACCTCTTTGCGCGTGCTCTTTCTTTCTTACTCTCTCTCTCTCCTCTTTAATTGATTTCTATTTTTAGCTATACTAACTTTTGATCTCTTAGATTTTGATAGAGATCTTCCTTCCTCAAATGGATTCGGTGCATTCAATGCTTATGGGAAATAATCTCAACGGTTATCTTTTCTTCCCGTTTTACTTTCTATTTGTTTCAAATGTATCTAATGGATATTTTTGTTGTTGGATTGCTTTAAAAGCTGGGATTAGAAGAACAACATGACGAATCTGAAAAGAGAAAAACAAGAGAAAGAAATCCAGGAAAAAGAGCTTTCATTGCATATTTTTTGGAGTGTTGAAAAGGAAGTTGTTGTGCAGTGAAGTTGAAAGATCATTCATTGCTCAAAGTCGTCCAGATCCATTAAAGACTTCAAGCATTCAAAAGCTTCAACTACCTCGGAGCTTCTTCATTTATTTCTGAGGATTTGCTACAAAACTTGTAAAGTATATCTTGAATATTTGCTCATTGTAGGAGCTACTTGTTCTTATTTATTCTAAACCTTTGTAATAGGGTTAGAGTTAACCCTCTGTTCTTGTTGGCTTCCTTGTGCTGTCAAACAAGAGGACTAGCCAAGGAAGGCTAGGGATTGGCTTCCTTGTGCCGTCAAACAAGAAGACTAGCCAAGGAAGGCTAGGGGTTGGCTTCCTTGTGCCATCAAACCAGAGGACTAGCCAAGGAAGGCTAGGGGTTGGCTTCCTTGTGCAGTTAAACAAGAGGACTAGCCAGGGAAGGCTAGGGGTTTGGCTGCCTTGTGCCATTTAAACAAGAGGGCTAGCCGGGGAAGGCTAGAGGTTGTAATCATTGTGATACGATTGGAGTGAAATTTCCAAAGGTTTTTGGGGAGTGGACGTATGTGCCGAGTTTGGCACCGAACCACTATAAACTCTCTTATGTTTGTGGTTGCTTAATTGTTTGTGTTATTATTATGTGCACTTCACTACACTGCTGCCAAGTAAATTCAAATTAAGGTTAAAGCACACATCTGCGCTAGTAATTAATTTTTTAATAATCCAATTCACCCCCCTCTTGCACTAAAGTAAAATTTAGGAATAGCAACCCTTTTTTTACCGATGCTTGGGGGTAGCGTGGGGAATTCATGCAGCCTGCCGATGCTTTAAAAGTGTCGGCAGGATTTACCCTAATTTAAACGACTGACTCCTCCCCTCCCAGTGCCCTAGCCCGAGTGCCTCCCCCTCCCCCCCCCCCCCCCCCCCCCCCCTCGGCCAGTGCCCTAGCCCCTCCGAGCTCCCGATCGAGTGCCCCCCCTCCAAGACCCCCGGCGTCAGTGCGATTGTCTTGCTCTCTGCATGGAGGATGCTGTAGTCTGTTCTTGTTTTCTCTTTTCTCTCGATCCCCCAGTGCCGCTCTTGTTCCTTGCAGGTAGTGGTCTTGTTCTCTCTGCAGGTAGATGTTTCAAAGGGTTCCAATCGTCCCCTCGAAGTCGACCACTTCCCTTCTTTCCCCCTTTTTCGATTGTTCTCTCTTTTCTCTCGATCCCCCAGTGCCGCTCTTGTTCCTTGCCCCTTCTCCGGATCACTCTTCCGCGATCCATCGGCGGAGTTTCTAAACGGAATTAGAGGGATTGGGCGATGGATTTGGGTAGGGGTGGGGGGCAATGGGGAAAGGGTCGAAGACGGTGTGCCGGTCAGCGTCTCACCAGCTCTTCAAGGACAAGGCCAAGAACCGGGTTGACGACCTTCAGGGGATGTTCAGCGATCTCAAGTCCGCCCGCAAGGAGAGCCGCACAGCTGACGTCGCCGTCTTCGAGGAGCAGGTCCACCAGATGCTACGTGAGTGGAAGGCCGAGCTCAACCAGCCCTCCCCTGCTTCCTCCTTGCTTGTAAATCATCTTTTCTTTCGTGTTTTTTTTTTTTTTCCTTTTTTTTCCCTCTATGGTGATGGATTGATTGGTTTTTTGTAGGGGACTACTCATGTTTCTTCGGAACTTCCTTCAGAAACCCTCTGTCTGTTGCAGCTTAGTGAAGAGGAGGATGATGCTACGAGCAAGCTTGCTGGCCCGGCTCCTTGGAACGCAAAGGCTGAGCCTTTAGATGCCTCCAAGCCTAATGTCTTTCAAGAGGTGACCGTTTTTTTCCAAAACTAAATCGTGTTGGATAATTGGATTTGTTCTTTATGATTGCATGTACGTGATAATGCCTGTTTAGGGGTATGCTGTGGAATTTGGCTTCTTCTTATTGTCTCGTGACATCTCCAGTTGCAGTGTGTGTCTTTTGCTCTGCGAAAGATGCACATGCAACTGATATCCTTGATTTTTTATATAACATTCACAACTAAATCCTATGGTTTTGATTTTTATATAACATTCACAACTGATATCTTTTGCTCTCTGCATCGAGGATGCTAGGAGCTGGGTAGACTGGAAGAGGCCAGATTCTGCCGATGCTTTAAAAAGAGTTGGCATTGTATTTTTTCGATGCTTTATAAAGCATTGGCATATTATTTTGCCGATGCTTTCCGACACTTTAAAAAGCGTCGGTATCGTATTTTCTCGATGCTTTATAAAGCGTTCGCATAAATTTTACTCGTCGGGAAATTTAGTCTCCACTCTCAGTTTTTCAATGCTTATAAAAGCGCCGGGAAGTTGTTTCTCGATGCTAGAAAAGTATCGAGAAATTAATTTAAAAATGTCGCTATGCCAATAAATTACTGTAGTGTTGGGTTGCTACATTTATGCAACAAGTTGGACTGGCATAACCATGCAATTTGAGTTTTAAGGACATTACTTGGTCTCTTACACTCGATACATGATGCTTTTTTCAGGTGCAAGGACATGGTTACATGGCCTTAAATTGAACCCATTGTAATGACTAACGCCATCTTGATATTGATCAAGGAGATCCATGAGATCAAATTCACAAATCCTTAGGGTTCTATACATTAATGTTAAAAAATCATAGTTTTAAATTTTCACTATAATCACTTTCTATTTTGTCTCTGACCTTTAATTAATGTCATTTTTAATAAGATTTGAATCCAGTAATGAGCTTGATAAATTAGTTTTAGTGAATTTTGATCACAAAAAAATTAATATTGATTATTATATATATATTATTAATGAATCACATACTTTTATGAGAATCAGCCCTTATATATTCACTACCATTCGTGACCTTTAAATATTGGTCTTTTTCCAGTACGTCTTCCTCTTTGCCATCAAAAAAAGAAAAATTTATTATAAGCTTGGTGACAACTTTAAATCTTATCCCAAATTTAAACCAACTCCCCATTCTTTTTGAAACCTAAATTAACTTCCAATTCAACTACATGTTTGTTCTTAATCCAACTTCTTAGTCCTACTTATGAACCTTTTTATGATCTCTCTGAACAATGCTATGGCATATGTATCCAATTATAAACATTTAGGGGCTGTTTGGTTACATGTTTGGAAAAAAAAGATTATAAAAGAACATGATTTTATTTGGTTTTGCTAATCATATGTTAGGTATGATGCTAAAACAAGTTTTAGATAAAATTAATATCTCGTTAAACCAAAACTTTGGGAATAGGAGTTAGCTAGGAAACCATAATTTTCTCTAAGAAGTGTTGTTATGATATGAAAGTATAAATAGTAAGTCCCACCTCAACCTTGCCTCTTCCTCTTCTCCATGTACTCCATCTCCATCTACTTGCTCTCTCCCATCTCTTCCTACTAGAGATGGGCATTGGACTGGGTCAGGCCGGCCCATCTCGGCACGAAGCGAGTCATGTCAGGCATGACCCGCTTGCTATAGTAACTGGCTATGCTAGGCATGACCCATAAAAGGGGTCATGCTAGGTTAAAAAATTTTGACCCGCGGATCAAGCTCGACATTGCCCATTAGGGCCTAGGATGGCACGGCACAACAAAGCCCACATGCCAACCCGGTACGGCCAATAAGGGCCTGGGCCAGTCTAGGCACAACCCATCCCCTTAATAAATTGTTTATTTATAAAAATATTTTTTAATAAATTAAAAAATTATTGAAAACTAAGGATTTATTAATATAAAGCCACCTTAATGGTGGGGGTTTGGCATAGACTACTACTAGTTTTTAATTTAAATCAAAATGGTACATAAAGGGAGGGGGACTAAGTCTGACCTTCAAAATACAATAAGAAGGGAGGGTAACTAAGTCTGGCCTTCAAAATATAATAAGAAATGATAAAAAAATAGATGATCCAGGCTCGCCGGAGAAGGCGACCTCGCGACAATCAAGGAAGGTGATTTGGCATCAACACCATCAACACTGCCTTTCCTCCCAATCTCGAATCGGCCACCGAGGCCTTTCGTTTCCCATCGCCGACCGTCACCGCCGGATCGCTCTGGCTCAAGAACAATGATAAGAAGGTAATTCTTTTGTCCTCTTCTTCATCCCTCTTCCCTTATCAAGAATTCATGACCGTCCGATCTCCATCAAATGAATCACTTGATGGATAAAGTGAAAGATATTTTCTTTTTTGATAACGTATTCTTGAATTTTTTTAAAAAATATTCTGGTGCAAAATTATGATAATGTACCATTATTTTAGCTTATATATAGGCTGTTGAAGGGAGTTCAGTGACGTCCGCCAAGTGGTGGTCCTCTTAGACAAGAAGATGTAATCCATTGATTAGAAGATTCGTCATCCATAATGATTGGCTTTTGTTTCGGTTTGATAAACTCACAAGGAATTGAGAAAAACCAAGACATTAATTTTGGTACCCTTCCATTTTATAACTCATGTTTACTTCTATTTTTTTTTGAAAATAAGATAGGATGATAGAAATAGAAATACTATATTCTTAAAATATGAAAGAATAATTTATGGAACTTACAAGAAGACCAAAAATGAATTTTGAATGAAAGTTTAAGAATCAAAAGCAAATTTTAAGCTAAAATTTTAGGCTTGGACTGTTCTGACAATAGCTAGTAGCATTTTATTTTCGTGCAAAAATTTTCTTTTGACATGTTTAAAACCTACCAAATATCTTAATACCCACCGTATCTAAAATATTTCGATAAAAAATATACGTGAATCGAAGAGTACCAGAATTAAAGTTTTATATATCAAAATATTACAAAAATCAATAATTATCTATTACAAATCTTGTAATCAATGGATAAGATCTTCTTACCTTGAACCACCTGGCGGACGACACCACCCCGCCACTCCGCCACGTATTTTCCAGCATCGCCTTCAGGCTAAAATAATGGTAATTATTGTAATTTTTGCCAAAATATTTTTTAAAAATGTTCAAGAATACGTTATTGAAAAAGAAAATATCTTCCATGCGATTCATTTGGTGGTGGAGATTGGACGGTCATGAATTCAAAAAGAAAATATCTTCCATGCGATTCATTTGATGGAAATCGGATGGTCATAAATTCTTGATTAACCGAGAAGAGGGATAAAGAAGAGGATAAAGAATTACGTTCGCAAGCCAGGTTCCCATGTTAAATTGGACCGCTCGAGGCAGCGATCCAGCGGTGCGGGCACCAAGAATGGTGATGGAGAGATTGGAGGGACATGATCCAGGGATGAGTGCAAGACGGGAGGGGCGACGGTCGACGGTTGAGAACGGAAGGCCTCGGCGGCCGATTCGAGATTGGGACGGAAGGCCGGGTCGATAGTACGGACGAACGGCCTGGAGGGGAAAGAGTGGGAGTGGAGGAAGGGGGAGTGCGGGGGTGGCGAGGGCATGAGCGAGAGGCCGGTGCTGCGGGAGGAGGAAGGGAGCGGGGATGACTCGGAGCGGAGCAGAACCGGGCGGGTGGGGGAGGAGGAAGGGGAAAGTGCAGGGGCGGCCTCGAAGACGAAGAGAGGAGCTTCGTGCGGGAGCGGGCGGGAGGGTGGAGGCAGCAGATCTTCTGGATGACCCCCTCCTGTCGAAAAACTCTCCTCTACCTGAAACACGGACCGCATCAGAGCGGAGAACCTGGCGCTCACTTCTGGGTCGCGTGAGTGGAAGTCTGCTCCTAGGGAGCCATCCAGAACATCCGCAACCCATGAACTTCTCGATAGGCCAACTTCCACCGCCAGGGCCCTCGCTTGAGAAGCCTCGGACGTTTTGGCTCCAGCAAGGAGAGCCCCGGCCGAAGCACCTCCTTCGCTCGCTGGCCCCCCTACTCCTCCTTCTTCTTCTTCCTCTTCTTCTCCTTATGCTTCCATCTCCTAAGAAATCCCCCTGTCCACAACGGGCCCTTCAGGAACATCTGCTCCCCTCGGAGCCTCCTGTGCCTCGGTAGAAGGCCCTTCACCAGAAAGCCCCCCCATGAATGTCGGTCGTTGGTTCGGCAGGTTCGGCCATCTCCTCGTCGCCCGCTGGCTCTCCCACCGGCGACCCAGGCCGAACCTCAGTAGCCGCAACCTCTTCCCCAACCCTGATGGAAGCGGAGGTCGCTCCCACTTCCTCCTGTAACCTCGCCGAACCACTAGCCTCCAATGAGGGGGACTGGACCACCTCGTCTGCGGGGGCCCCCAAGCCAACCGACATTTCTCCTTCGCCATCGTCAGACAAAACAACCATGGGGGGGAGGAAACCTCAGCAGCGTCCTCCGAAACCCCCGCGGCTTCTCGGTCTTCACCCCTAGACAGACCCTCCTCTGGCGCTGAAAGATCGTACGCCACCGGAGCTTCGGTAGTTTCAGCCCGCGGCGATGAAGAGCGCCGGCTGTCACGGTCTCCCCTGATCCCCTGGAGCGGGAGCCGAAAGGATGAGACCTCTTCTCAGGCCGATGCTTGCTGCTGGAGCCAGATCTTCTGCAGCGCTTGCCTAGCTCCTCCCTCATCTGGTCTGCGAGCGCCGACCTTTCGGCTGCAGGGGCAATATGACTCGCCCGTTAGCTCGTACAGAAATCAAAGATGGAACTATGCTAAACTATCAACTAAGAGGTAATACTCACCGTGAGGATCGACGGGGCTCAGTCCGGTTGCAAAGAGAGCATCCTCCGATAGGAGAACGCTGGCTGGGAGCGCCTGACTGCAGCGCAGCACAATCAGATCCCTCTTCTCCGGATCAGTTAACTCCGGGTGCGCTTCTGGATCCTTCACATACTGCCCCCATACCCGAGGGAAGTCCAAACCTATGTTCCCCCCAACTATGAAGAACCGCGACTTCCACTCCTTTATCGATGATGGGTTGTTCGATATCATCTTGAAGGACCTCCGGGGACCGATGTAAGGTCATTCTGAGGCCTTCCCGGAGACCAGATTGAAACACACCCTGAATAGCGAAAGGGTCGCGATCACCCGAGATGTTTGCACAACGAGATGAACTCGATAAGGTTGCGCCAACTGTTGGGGGCTACCATGGTGAAGCAGATATTATAGAACCTCATCACCTCCCGCACCAACGGATGAAGGGGGAACCGGAGACTGCCCTCATGCTTTCCTCATAACAGAATGCCCCATCCTCTAATCCGGATGTCACCCTATCCTTAGCCGTTGGGAGCAACAAGACGACGTCCTGAGGAATTTTGTACAAGCGACGCATCCATTCCAAATCCGCCAAGGTCACCTCTGAAGCTTGGTCGCTTGGGCTCACCATTTCTTCAATCGCAAGAGATGCTGAGCAGATCGCAGCGAAAACAGGAAGACGAAGTTTCTTAAGGAAGAATGGAAGGGGCAACTATAAATAAAGATAGCGCCGCCATGACTCCATTTTTCCAATCGAAACCGCCTCAGGATGAGGGCGAGACGTCCCAACCTAGGCATCCGGAACTTCCGCTACGGGCGCCGTGAAAATCAAGATTTCCCACGCGGCGCTTTCCCAGCCGTTACCTTTGCCTTAAGGAATGACGGATCCACCACGGAAAGGCAAGATGGCCCCACAGCATTAATTAGGGCATCATTGCGCAGGCTATCAAATACGCTTCCCCAAAGGAAGATCGCGCCACCTAAGCCTATACTCCCTACGCCCGAACCTATGCTTCGAACTAGGGAGTGGGGGGCATGTGTTGAGGGGTAGATCGTCATTGCATTGATAATCATGCGAAGGGGCTAAGATCAGCCCCATCCCTCCGCCCGCTACGATATGCCCCCGAGGAGCAAGCTAAACTAATATGGTCTGGCAGGCCATGCGACCCTGACTCGCTTTCCCCGAGCTACCTATAGCTCGACCTCTCCGAGCTCCCATAGCTCGGCTTCCCCCGAGCCTCCCATGGCTCGGCTTCCCCGAGCTTCCCATAGCTCGCTTTCCCCGAGCTACCTATAGCTCGACCTCTCCAAGCTCCCATAGCTCGGCTTCCCCCGAGCCTCCCATGGCTCGGCTTCCCCGAGCTTCCCATAGCTCGCTTTCCCCGAGCTACCTATAGCTTGACCTCTCCGAGCTCCAATAGCTCGGCTTCCCCTGAGCCTCCCATGGCTCGGCTTCCCTGAGCTTCCCACAGCTCATTTTCTCCGAGCTACCTATAGCTCGACCTCTCCGAGCTCCCATAGCTCGGCTTCCCCCAAGCCTCCCATGGCTCGGTTTCCCCGAGTTACCTATAGCTCGACCTCTCTGATCTCCCATAGCTCGGCTTTCCTCGAGCATCCATAGCTCGGCCTCCCTGAGCGATTCATGATTCTATACTCACCTCCGTGGAACCCGATGCGGGAGAGCCTAGACCTATCGTAACAAAATCCCAAACAGAGAATCATGTTGAAGAGTTGTCTAGGACTTAATAAGCTACCTGGGACCTACGCATTTATCAGATCTCAGGCCATCAAAGAGCTCTCCTAGTCGTCGATCCCTCAACGAACAAGATACGGATCCCACCGGCCTTGTAACGGCCTGATTCGATTCACTCCCGTATCCTAACAACCTTCGAACCTTCCAGAAGGCGCTTAAGATTCAGGTCATCACCTATAAATATGGTACCCCCAGATTCTCTCAGGTATGCGCTCACTGCCCCTGGCTCACTCTCACTCTCACTCTTCTCCATTACTCGTCGGCGCTCCCTTAAAGCTCCTGATCAGCCACCCCTGGAGAGACTCCCGGAGAGATCCCTCTCTCCACTTTCTGTTGATCACCGATCCCTACTAACTTGAGCGTCAGAGGGTCTTCCACGGAGGGCCACCCCCAATGCCTCTCGCGCGAGGACTTCTGTGCAGGTCCGCCCAGGAGGAAGCCCAGACAGGAGGCCGACCGCGCCCGAATCGGAGGACGGATCCCGGCGGCAACAATTTGAATCCAATAATGAGCTTGATAAATTAGTTTAGTGAATTTTGATCACAAAAAATTAATATTTGATTATATATATATTATTAATGAATCACATACTTTTATGAGAATCAACCTGTTGGCCCAGATGGCAACCCAAGAGGGGGGGGATGAATTGGGTTCTTAAAAATTTAAGACTTTTTAAACTTTAATTGATTTGTTAGCAAGATGTGCAAGTGAAGGCTAACTAAAAGCAATGCACAAGAAATATAAGAGAGATAGAGAGAGAGAAAATATAGCACGGCAAACACAAGATAATTTTATAGTGGTTCGGTGCAACCAACACCTACGTCCACTCCCAAGATTCACTTGGGTCCACACTATAATCTCTCTAGATTACAGCCGAGTTGTTTTCCAAGCTCACAACTCAAACTTGTTGTTTTACCGGGTGCACAACGAACCCAGCTGGTTTTAACTCGGGCTTACCAGCACAAAACCCTACACGTTGTTTTTCACGGGCTCACAACTAACCCAACACAAGCACTCCGGCTTGTAACGAGGTATACCAACCTCCACTGATTCAATCCACTGATTGAATCAGCAAACAATAAATAATAGTGTTTGAACAATAAGTGCTCCCCTTGAGCAAATATACAAATGAAGTACAAAAATAAAGGGTTAGAAAAGCCTGATTGTATTGCAGATGGTAGTGGCTTGGGCTTTCTTCCTTCTTCTCTTTAACTCCTCTTGAAGTGTTGAATCACGCCTCAGCAAGATTCTTGACCGTTGAAGACTTTGGAGTTGAGATGAAGCTTTTTCTCTCTTTTGAAAATCCTCCGATTTGACCTTTGAAATGCTTGTGGATTTTCTTTTGACTCTTGTGGATTGATGAGAAGGAGCAGACGAAACTTTCTCTTGGATTTCACTCCTTTTGAATCTCTCTCCTTTGAGCTAATGATTTTTTCAATATGCTCTGTTTTTCCCTCTTTTCAAAAGATATTCTTTTCTCTCTTTGATTTTCTCTATTCTTTGATTTGAAAAGAGCTCCTCTATTTATAGAATCTGCAAAAATATATCCGTTAGAGACAAGGAAAAATAGCCGTTATTCAAAAATCTTACCGTTGGGGCTGATGTGTCATCGTTAAAAATCGCGCCCAGATTTCGCGGAGTCGACTCGAGCTTTGTGGGAGTCGGCTCGAGGTCGATTACAAAAATAGAAACATTTTAAGCATTGAAGGGTCGACTCGCGAAAACTAAAGTGTCGGCTCGCAAAGTTGGGAGTCGACTCGAGGAAAATGGGGAGTCGACTCGAGAAGTGCTCAAAAAACATGGGTTCTGTTGTTTGAGCGGAGTCGGCTCGCACAGACAGGAGTCGGCTCGCAAGAAGTCAGGGGTCGACTCTTGAAAACCAAGGGTCGACTCGAGAAAATCAGACATTTTGGGGAGTCGACTCGGAAACCCTTGAGTCGGCTCGGGAGCGATACAAAAATCAGAAAAATGTTCTGATTGACTTTAAAACTTGTCCCAATTAAATTTAAATATAAATTTGACTTGAATACATTAAATATGACATTTATCATGGATTCAAGACATGTTTCAAAAATTCATCGATTGAATTATAATGTGTAAAAATTCCTTTTTGAAATCTTTTAAGCATAGAACTTGAAACTCCTTTTTCTAATAGATTCAAAACTCATTTGATATAACCATTGATAGTTCATTCCTTTCAATTTGAATAAGCTCAAGGTTTTTGATAAATAAACACATTGTTTTCTTTAAGGTACTCATGGCTTTTGGAAATCATCAAAATCAATAAAGTTGGGGCAATTATGTTTCAATAATTTCAACAATCTCCCCCTTTTTGATGATGACAAAAACATTGAGTATATGCATTATAAAATTGAAAAAATTTGTGATTCCAAAATCAACTATTGTGTTCATGGAAAGGCTCCCCCTCAATGAGGTAGCTCCCCCTATGAACCTTAATTTTATAAATCATTCAAAATTTTTCAAAATCAGAAACTTAAGCATTTCCTTTATGAAATTCAATTTATCTCTTCCCCTTATGCTCTCCTCATTCAAAATTAAACTTTGATTGAATTGAAGGCAAGGCATATACGATTGAATAAAAACTCTCCCCCTTTTTTGTAATCAACAAAAAGGTTAGGAAGTTTAATATCATAATATTCTTATCTTTTTCTATTTAACTTATCAATTGAGATAATCATTCAAAGTATTCAAGGATATTACAATTGAAATAGACAAAAGTAATGCATCAAACTTTCTCATTACTTCAAAATGAAAGTACATGAAAATGTAAACTTGCTCATTGCATTGAAAGTAAATTTGATTACATCAAAAAGAGATTACATGAAAACTTAAAAATTTCTTCTAGTAATTCTATTCAAGTGATCAACAATCTGCTTCATCCCTTCACATTGAAGTCTAACATAGTCTTTGAGTTTTCATCAACAAAAGTACAAGCAGATGTAATTTTTTCTTGAAGCTCGGCGTTGCATTGGGAGTATGTCTCCGAGTCACCGCAGATATCCTTAAGTTCTCCAAAGATATTCTTTAAGTTTTCACTTAAGGAACTGGTAGATGAACTGAGAGTAGACTCAATCGATGCAACTCGATCACTGAGAGAATATAAGGCTTCTTTTAAATTCATAAACTTTTCATTAAATTCTTCTTTCAGTCTTTCATGCTCACTTATCTCAGACTTGAATAATGATCTAAGCTGATCTAACTGTGTATCAGAAAACTACCAGATGAAAATGTGAAGACTGAGCAGGAGCAACAGAGGAGCAGGGGTAGAATCAGAAGCAGGAGCAGGAACAGACTCTGGAACAGACGAGCACTGAGGAGGCTCAGGTGATGAATGTCTCAAGAAGGTCTGGGTGCCTCAGCATCTATGTCTCTGTCCTCTGTAACATTCTTTCTCTCCCAATTCCATTTTTCTTAACAAACCCCATGCGATGAATAGTGGCCAAAGTATAATAATCTGTATGTCTTAAGTTCCTTTTTGGCTCACTATCACCAAAACAATCCCTTGGCTTTGAAATAATTTAGTTAAAACCATGCCATAGGGCAAACTTGATTTCTTTTTCCCGCCACAATCTGCAATATACCAATTATCATCCTAGGTAGATTGATGGGCTTCCCAGAAACAACAGCATCCATAACAAAAATATCTCGCTCAGAAACATAGTCGAATCTGCCGGTCTTGGGAAACAAAATCCTGCTGCAAATGTTGTGGAGAATCTTAATTCCAAAGGCAGTTGACTAGCAAATACTTCTTCAAATCCTTCAAAATTTCTGTTCAGCCTAGTGAGGGCTGGAGATCTATCTTCTGGGGCAAAGGTGGATGGTCCAGAAGAGGATGATGTTCAGACCAATGCCTCTAACTTGCTCACCAAGCCATCATCTCCTCTAGTCAAATTCTTGTAAAACTCTTTAACTAGAGCAGGGTAGGTGGGACAGTCCAATGAACAATATCTCAAATCCCATCTCAATTAGTTGTCTACCTATTATGAATCCTTCATTCTCAAACAATTCAAAATCAACCTTTCTTCCTGTGGTGACAATCCTACTGGCAAGATGATCTACCTGAAGGTAGGAGCTGGAGCAGGAGGATCACTAGCAGAAGGGGTGGAGGATGAATCCGTAGACGGCTCGCGGACGGGTCGTCGAACGGTCCTCTTTCTCTTCAACCGGCGGAGCTAGCTCCACGGGTTTTGGGTGCCATTGATCTTGAAGGATTGGTTAATCAGAGGTTATTTGAGGTTTGGAGGGTTTTGGGAAAGCTTTGGAGAGGATTTGGAAAGATTTGGAAGAATGAAATGTCCGTGGGGTCGACTCGTGCCCTAAATAATCGACTGGGACCACGTCGAGTCGACTCGCGCAAAGTGTGGAGTCGGCTCCCGACTAGTCACAGAGCACGGACACGATCTCGAGTCGACTCGCTCAGAGGAGGGGTCGACTCCTGAGTTTCAGCAGAAACTCGAGTCGACTCCGATACTCTCGAGTCGGCTCCCAGACAATTTCAGAGAAAAAATAGATTAAGATTCAGAGAATCCGAATTGAGTCCGGAATTTGATCTTTGAGTATGATTAAAAATCATGGACTTTGAGAGATCAAATTGATATGAGTTCTAGATAAAATTTCCTTAAGATTTTGAGAATTTGAAAGAACTCTAGATATATTTCCTTAGAGGTTTCAAAATTTATTCAAAAGGATTACAAATTCCTAACTCTCCTCTAAGATAACAAAATCTTTCTTCATTTAAAGGTTTAGTGAATATGTCAGCTAATTGTTCTTCAGTGTTTACATAATCTAAACAAATTTCATCATTAGCTACATGTTCTCTTATAAAATGATATCTAATTTCTATGTGTTTTGTTCTTGAGTGTTGAATTGGATTTTTAGTTAAGTTGATTGCGCTAGTGTTATCACATCTTATGGGTGTTTTATCAAGTGTGATACCATAGTCTTCAAGTTGTCGCTTAATCCATAGGATTTGCGCACAGCAACTTCCAGCTGCTACATATTCAGCTTCAGTAGTTGATAATGCAACTGAATTTTGCTTTTTGCTAAACCATGTGATTAAGTTACTACCTAAGAATTGGCATGCACCACTTGTGCTTTTTCTATCTAATTTACATCCAGCATAATCAGAATCTGAATATGCAATTAGGTTTAATGTGAGTCTCTAGAATACCATAAACCTACATTTTTAGTTCCATTTAGATATCTTAAAATTCTTTTAACAGCTATTAAATGTGATTCTTTAGGTTCAGATTGAAATCTAGCACATAAACATACTGAAAACATATATCTGGTCTACTTGCTGTTAAATAAAGAAGGGATCCGATTATACCTCGATAATACTTTTGATCAACCTTTTTACCTTCTTCATCTTTGTCCAGCTTGCATGAAGGACTCATTGGAGTTCCGAGGGGTTTCATTGTTTCCATACCAAACTTTTTGAGTAGTTCTCTTGTGTATTTGGTTTGGTTGATAAAGATTCCCTCTTTGCTTTGTTTGATCTGGAGTCCAAGGAAGAAGTTGAGTTCTCCCATCATGCTCATCTCGAATTCTCCCTGCATCAACTTTGCAAATTCTTGACAAAGAGAATCGTTAGTAGCACCAAAAATAATGTCATCTACGTATATTTGTACTACAAGTAAATCTTTACTTTTTCTTTTCAAAAACAAAGTTTTATCAACATTTCCTCTTGTAAAATCATTTTCTATTAAGAATTTACTTAACCTATCATACCAAGCTCTAGGTGCTTGTTTCAAACCATATAAAGCTTTGTGCAATTTAAAAACGTGATTTGAAAATTCGTGATCTTCAAAACCTGGTGGTTGTTCTACATAAACTTCTTCATTATAAATCCATTTAAAAATGCGCTTTTTACATCCATTTGAAATAAGTTAAAATTCATATGACATGCAAATGCAAGTAATAGCCTAATGGCTTCTAATCTAGCTACAGGTGCAAAGGTTTCATCAAAATCAATACCTTCTCTTGATTATATCCTTTAGCAACCAATCTAGCTTTGTTTCTAATTACTATGCCATTTTCATCTAGTTTATTTCTAAAAACCCATTTTGATCCTATTACTGAATGATTTTTAGGTCTTTCAACTAAGTCCAAACATTATTTCTTGTAAATTGATTTAGTTCTTCTTGCATTGCTAACATCCAATTATTATCTTTTTCAGCTTCTTCTATAGTTTTAGGTTCAATTTGTGATACAAATGCAAGATGATTACTAATATTTCTCATGTATGATCTAGTTCCTTATTCCTTGAGATGGATCGCCTATAATCAATTCCTTGGGATGACTATGAGCATATCTCCAGTCTCTTGGAAGATCTATATCATTATGATCAATATTGACATCATCGTCCTTATGTGAATCATCATCTTTAGCTCTTGCTCATGATCAGAAGATACTTCAATATTAAGTTTTTCAAGATCTTTTTCAATTATGTTTGTATCTTCCTCATCATCAATCTTTTCAGATCCAGTTGCTAAAGATTCATCAAAACTACATGAATGGATTCTTCAACTACTAAGGTTTTCTTGTTAAAGATTCTATATGCCTTACTAGTTGTTGAATAACCTAGAAAAATTCCTTCATCAGATTTAGCATCAAATTTTCCTAAGTTGTTTTTACCATTATTATGAATGAAACATTTACATCCAAATGCATGAAAGTATTTTATATTTGGTTTTCTTTCATTCCATAATTCATAAGGTGTTTTCTTTAATATTGGTCTTATTAAAGCTCTATTTAAGATGTAACATGCTGTGTTAATTGCTTCCGCCCAAAAATACTTTGGTAAGTTGCTTTCACATAGCATGGTACGGGCCATGTCTTCTAGAGTCCTATTTTTTCTTTCAACTACACCATTTTGCTGTGGAGTCCTAGGGGCTGAAAAATTATGATTAATTCCATTTTCAGTGCAGAAATTTTCAAATAAGTGATTTTCAAATTCTGTTCCATGATCACTTCTTAGAGATACTATAGTAGTGTTTTTCTCATTTGTGACTTTCTTGAAGAATTTCAGGAATCGAGAAAGTCTCATCTTTGTGAGCTAAAAACATTACCCAAGTATATCTAGAATAATCATCTACAATCANTCCCTAAACCGGTGTCAGTCAGTGTTTCCACTCCCTCGCACTACCGACTCTTGCATCATCCTACGATGTATGGTCGGGTCTTCTACTTTCAAGTCATTGGTACTTGGTAGACCCAAGACATTAGCTATACTTGTTTATGGCTTCGGCCTCGGCTATCTTCAGAATCGGTTCGCATCGACCTATTCGCTAGAAAACTTGACTACGAGGCAAGTCAAATATGCGCTATGGGTCAAAAAGCTTCTTCATTAATAGCAAATGAGTTTACAAAATTGCTGACTCAAGTCAGACTTTATACAATGAAGTAAAAAGAAAAATTCAAGGTTTGGCGGGAGCTGGGCCATCGTCCTCAGAACTTCATCTGGCTCCAGCTCTTCAATCCCCTTGAGGCCGTAGAGTCTTCGTATTTTCTCCTTGCAATCTCGGAAACCGCCCTCATATGCAAATGCAAATGCGGTTGTCTCGGCCAACTCCTGGTCAAAAGCGTCGGACTTCCTAAAACTCTCTATGGCCTCGGCGGCCTCCTTATCGGCCTCTGCAGCATTCTTCTCGGCCTCGGCGGCCTTCTTCTCGGCCTCGGTCACCGCCACTCTCATATTAGCTATCTCATATCAGCCTGGCGGGCGATTTCCTCGGCATTTTCGATCCGCTCCTCATCCACTCTTATTTCAATGGTGACAGAATGTTGTCGGTGCTTCAGTAGATACACTTCTGCTTCTGCAGCTTTTTGCTTCTCTTCTTCCACCTTCTGCTTTTCCTCTGCCATCTGAGCGTTGTCGAGCTCATTGGCCTCCTGTGCTGAGCTACTTCTAGCGCCTCCTCTGCCTTCTCAGCCCGTGCCAAGTTTCTAAATCGGACAGCTTCGGCCTCGGCTTCGGCCCTTTGTGCCCAGGCCATTTTCGCTCGAATAGTCTGCAGAGCGGCCTCGGCCTCTTCTGCCCTAGCCCGGGCCTGGTTAGTATCCTCCCTTTACCGATCGAGAGTGGCTTTGGCCTGGGACAGAAGGCCCTTCATGGCGGTTAGAGAGTTTAGCGCCTGTTCAAAAATTATTCAGGTTAGATGAAGAAACCGGAGCCCTAGAGGTTAGCAATGGAAGGATACTTACCCAAAGGTGCGCTACAGATGCCTCGCGGAAGAACATAGAAGTCCGCTGGTTCTGGAGGAACCTCTGGAGCTCAGGCACGGAGGCCTAAGACATCATCCGCTCGGCCCAGCGGCTATAGCGAGACAAAATGGATTAGAAGGAAGCATTGATCTCGTCTTCCTCCACGGACTCGGCAGCCGCGGGTGCGGGGTCAGCTGCCAGCTGTACTTCCTCTGGCACCTCAGGCGCTGACACGGGGACAGCTACCGGAGGTGCTTCCTCTAGCGCCTCAGCCTGTGGAGGCGTCTCAGCCATCGCCCCTTTAGAATATGGGACGGCCTTTGGAACGGCCTTGTTGTCGAGTCAACTTGCTCCACCTCGGGAGCCGTGGGTGGTGGAGACGGCGCTTCAGTCCGTTCCGGAGGAGTGTTTGTTAAATTGATGGGAGACGGGGGCGATGCTGGTGAAGGCGAACGAGGCCGTTCCTTCACCGCTTCATTCCTTGAGGCCTCTCTGGCGTCGGCCTTTCGAACGACCCTAATTTTGGCCCTCTTCTCGATAGGGGCCCCATCTACCTATGCTTTTCTCTTCTTGGTGACAGCGTTTCCTATTGTCTGGAGCGAGGGCGCCATGCCTCAAGGTCAAAGAACTTATAAAAATAAAAAGAGGAAGGATAAAGGAAAAGAGCGAGAATGAAAATTGCTGCTCACCACCACTAGGAATAAGGCCTGCTAGCAGAAGATTCTCCTCGGCTAGCAGCTGGTTGCATCGGGGATATCGGCAGTAATCAACTGCCCAAACACCTCTCGATTCTCGGAAGGATTATAGGGTCCTTGTTGGCCTCGGCGTTGGGGATTCCCCACTCGGTCTTTACTCCCTCAATTTGGGCGAAGAAAAGCCTATCTTTCCAACCTTTGATGGAAGAAGGAAGGTACAGTCTAAGGGATCTAATGGGTCTAGGGCGAAGGACCATCACCCCGATTGTTTCCTAAGGGTGTAGAAGCTACGAAATAGAGAAATCGTAGCCTCTATCCCATGGATGTGACATAATACTAAGAAGCCGACAAGAGTCCGAATAGAGTTTGGGACCAGCTGTGCTAGAGCTACTGAATATCTATCTAATATGTTGAGTATGAGGGGATGGATAGGAATACGAAGGCCAGCCTTAAAGTAGGATTCGTAAAGAGCGACCTGACCCAGGTAGGAGGAGGTTACTCTATCCTCAGGAAGGGGCCGATAGAGACGAAGATTGGTAGGGATTTGATATTGAGCCCTGAGATTGATAATCTCTGGACGGTCATGACAGAGGCAGTCCGCTCGGGGGACTGCCTCGCAAAGGAAGATGGGCCGGCGGTGGCCGGACGGTGCTGAACACGAGCTAGTCCAGCGGCCGGACGATTTCCAGTTGGTCGCCCCGATGAAGCCCCCTCCGTAGAGGTGGACCAACTAGGCGCTGGAGAAGACGAGGGCTGAGGAAGATCGGGGAATAACCCCCGGAATCAGAAATCGAACATGAAAGGGACGAAGAGGCCGGAAGCAGAACTGACTGAAGGATTTGAGGAGAAGAATCAAAGGCGAAGAGCTCAGGAGATGGAAGATGAGCAGGCTCGAGCAAAATCGAATGGGGAAGAAGACGAAAGCAGCGAAGGCGGCTCGAGCCAAGAACACTCCCCTTTTATAGACTTGTCTTTTCAAAATTGTCCCGCTAGGATTGCTCCGGCTACGTGCTCGCTTGCCATTGGGGATGGTTATGGCACCACCCGGAGCGCAAAGCACGAAGGGCACAGCCAATAATGGGACAACGTGACCTCACCGCAATAATGTGCCTGCCTTTTTCATAACCCAGCACTCGAGGAAAATCCTCCTCGATCTCAACGACCAAGGCGGGCGAGATGATAGCGTTGCAGCGTCCGATGTATCATTAAAGGGAGAACGGCCCTTGACGCGTGGCGCCTGAAGATTAGCCACCGGATGATAAAAGCCCCCTTTCAATGGTAGGTGCACGCTCACCCATCTCGAGGGTGGAGGGCATCTGATGTGGCTAATCACACAATCAGGCGGAACGGTAACGGCCAGCACGATTTTTTGAACAAAATAATTTCGGCTTGCTCGGCCTTGGATTCGGCTTGGCCTCGGCTCGGCCTCGCGGCCTCGCTTCGACCAGTTCGGCCTCGGATTTGACTCGGCCTCGGACCTCGCCCCGCGTCGGCCTCGGCTTCGGCCTCGTCTCACAAGCTTTGAGCCCCGCTTCGGCCTCGACTTTGAGTCCCCCTCGGCCTTGGCCTCGAGTCCCACCTCGCCTCGGGCCCGCCTCAGCCTCGATCTTGGCACGCTCTCTACTCTCGTGGAATCAACTCCGAACATCGGGTGCAATGACTTAAAACACAAACTATAGCACGGCTTGCCCGCCTGTTATGACAGAATCACGGGCAGTTACCACACACCATACAGTTGCCAATATTTACGGCCCACATCAGCAACGGTGCCCCGCTGCCGTCACAAAGCTTATCCTAACAAAAGAGGGGACTCGACGGTTCAAACTACAAGGGGTAAAAGAGACCCTGGATAGGTATAAAAAAGGACCCCAGCTTACAATGCGGGGGACTTGATCACTACTTTCTCATACTAATCCCTGTTCTCAGATTGCTGACTTGAGCGTCGGAGGGTCCCCACCGGAACCACCAGTCCGGGACTTTTCTTACAGGTTTCCGGTTGAAGGAGGCGGTCCCTATCATTCCTCTGAAGGCCAACGAAGCATTTCTGTCGCTTGACGCTCCTCAAAAGTGATTTGGCAACAACATGAAGGATCATCCATTATAATAGGAGTTCCATTACATTAGCAAAATAATCAAGTTGATCAAGTAGGATTTGAAGATTAATAATTTTTTAAGAAATTTATAATGCCTTATAGATGATTTTTCTCATTGATAAAATAAGTACTTAAAAATCTGAAAGAAAATCACCGAAGGGGTCATTAGTGGGAAGAAAATAAAGTTAGAAATTTTTTCATCTTCCTTTTTCCCCATTTGATTAAAAAAGAGAGAGAAAATTGTGTAAAGTTCACACATATTTTATTTTTTCATTCTTTTCTTTCTTTCATAAAAAAATACTATCAAAAAGCCAAAATTATCCCTCAATATTTTTTCATAATTTTCCTTCCATGTCCACCTCATGACCTATATATCTATCTAATTCCCTTACAATCTTTATTCTAGGATTATTATAGCCAAATTAGCATTTTTCAATACAAAATTATCTCAAATCTAAGAAAATATTGCCATCATATCATATATGAATTGTCAAATAAATAAAAAAATAGAATATATTAAGGTAGACTAGATAATAGTCCAATGCCTAAATATCAAAAAATTTAAAAAAATTATTAACAGAAACTTTTGATGGGTTAAATATGAACGATCATCCATTATAATAGGAGGAGTTCCATTACATTAGCAAAATAATCAAGTTGATCAAGCCGGATTTGAAGATTAATAATTTTTTAAGAAATTTATAATGCCTTATAGATGATTTTTCTCATTGATAAAATAAGTACTTAAAAATCTGAAAGAAAATCACCGAAGGGGTCATTAGTGGGAAGAAAATAAAGTTAGAAATTTTTTTCATCTTCCTTTTTTTCCATTTGATTAAAAAAGAGAGAAAATTATGTGTAAAGTTCACACATATTTTATTTTTCATTCTTTTCTTTCTTTCATAAAAAAAATACTATCAAAAAGCCAAAATTATCCCTCAATATTTTTTCATAATTTTCCTTCCATGTCCACCTCATGACCTATATATCTATCTAATTCCCTTACAATCTTTATTCTAGGATTATTATAGCCAAATTAGCATTTTTCAATACAAAATTATCTCAAATCTAAGAAAATATTGCCACCATATCATATATGAATTGTCAAATAAATAAAAAAATAGAATATATTAAGGTAGACTAGATAATAGTCCAATGCCTAAATATCAAAAATTAAAAAAAAATTATTAACAGAAACTTTTGATGGGTTAAATATGAACGATCATCCATTATAATAGGAGTTCCGTTACATTAGCAAAATAATCAAGTTGATCAAGCTGGATTTGAAGATTAATAATTTTTTAAGAAATTTATAATGCCTTATTGATGATTTTTCTCATTGATAAAATATGTACTTAAAAATTTGAAAGAAAATCACTGAAGGGGTCATTAGTGGGAAGAAAATAAAGTTAGAAATTTTTTTCATCTTCCTTTTTCCCCATTTGATTAAAAAAGAGAGAGAAAATTATGTGTAAAGTTCACTCATATTTTATTTTTTCATTCTTTTCTTTCTTTCATCAAAAAAAAAATACTATCAAAAAGCCAAAATTATCCCTCAATATTTTTTTCATAATTTACCTTCCATGTCCACCTCATGACCTATATATCTATCTAATTCCCTTACAATCTTTATTCTAGGATTATTATAGCCAAATTAGCATTTTTCAATACAAAATTATCTCAAGTCAAATCTAAGAAAATATGGCCACAATATCATATATGAAAGCAAGAGTATCAGTTTTGACGTTAAGAAATATATGAAAGCTCGTTAAATCTATATCTAATAGGGTCCATTAAATACGAAGCTTAAGGGGACCGTTGCGACGACAAGCCTTTATCATGCTTTCATGAGCCACTGGAAGCCGAAAGGAGAGGTCCATTCCTTAGGAAGACTAACCAATTCTAATTTAGCCTCGGTATTAAAACAAAACAAAAGATTCTAGTAGAGGATGCGGGTCAAGCAGAACCCAGACTATGGAACCAACTTTTGCGTTTGATGTTGTCTTCTAATTTTTTTTATAGTGTTTAATTGAGGATAATATAATATTTTTAAAAATTTTATATCCCTATTAATGTTACATTTGATAATCAAATTCTTAAAAACAAAAGATTAAAATGTTGAATTCATGATAACAAAATAGGTTAATCAATTGATCATATTTTTAAATTTTATTTCAATCTTGTTATAATTATATTTACCTTTTAAATAGATTTCTTCTTTTTATTGTTATATAAAAATATATATTCTTTCTAAATTGGTTTTAGAAATATTTTATATCTAAATATGATAAATATTTAATATACAATATATTATCTCATTATATAACATATATTTATACTAAAAATATATTACATAATAATTTAATATAAAAAAATATAAATATTAATAATTTAATATTTAATTACTATACAAATATATGATAGTATTTAAAAAGTTTAATATTATATTAGTATTAAATTTAATATTATAAATATTATATTATAAGTTTTGGGCCGTGCGGTCGGATTGAGGACAAGGAAACGGAAACAGCCGGCTTCTCATCGGAATCCGATCTTCCCGCATTAATTCGAGTCGGAAAAGGCTCCGATCTTCCCGCATTAATTTGAGGGTCCTTCTCCCTGCCTCCCTTCGCTCTGTTTCCTCTCTTCGTCCGAGTTGATTGCATCGTTCGGTCTCGCTGCTGGATCCACGGACACCGTCGGATACGTGGCTTCGCTGCTGGATCCACGGAGGAGTCCCTCACCGATCCACGGTCGCGCTTCGCTGCTAGATCCGTTCGGAAAAGGCTGAGGGTCCTTCTCCCTGCCTCCCTTCGCTCTGTTTCCTCTCTTGTCGTCCGAGTTGATTGCATCGTTCGGTCTCGCTGTTGGATCCACGGACACCGTCGGATACGTGGCTTCGCTGCTGGATCTACGGAGGAGTCCCTCACCGATCCACGGTCGCGCTTCGCTGCTAGATCCGTCGGCTTGGATCCGGATTCTTTTTCTCTCCTCCCTTCGCTCTCCCAATCCCACGAATCTAATTTAGGGTTCCCCTCGCCTCGCTCCGTCAAGGCTTGGACCGGTCCTTCTCTCGTGTCCTGTTCTAGGCTGTCATAGTTGCCGGTCTTTCTCTTTCTCTCCCTCCCTTCGCTCTCCCCACCCCACGAATCTAATTTAGGGTTCCCCTCGCCTCGCTGCCGTCACGGCTTGGACCGGTCCTTCTCTCGTGTCCTATTCTAGGCTGTCATAGTTGCCGGTCCTTCACTTTCTCTCTCCCTTCGCTCTCCCCACCCCACGAATCTAATCTCGTGTCCCGTTAAGGGAGAATTTGCTGCTCGTACAATGTTCAGGCCACAGAAGAAAAGATGGACCCGCTGGTCTCTTTGGCCGAGGGTCGGGGATGGGCCGGATGGTGCTTCGGCACCGATGAATGCCAAGAATACTGGTGCGGCATCTCTTGCGAAGGAGAAAGGGAAGAGTTTGGTGGCGGAGGTGATTCCATCATCGCAGGCTTTTCTGGGAGAGAATGGCAATGATGTGGCAGGGGTTGCTGGAGACGTGGAGGCATGGCGGAGGTTCAGGGAGGTGGGGTTGCTGGATGAGTCCGTGCTACAGAGAAAGGAAAAGGATGCTGTTGTTCAGAGGATATTGGAGCTTGAGAAGAAGGTTAGTGGTGCCACAAATGCCTTTCTTGTTGATTTAGATCAATGAAATAATTTTCAATGTAATCACTTTTATATTTTGATGATGACTATTGTATTGCTATATGTTGAAAATTATAAATATTTCAAAATAGAGAATTTATTAGTCATAGAAAGGTTCCTTATTATTGCTACAATCATGTGTTATATATTCCTTTTACGTACACTTCTTTCCCATGGGTTATGTTTTGCTTCATAGAAAAATAGTTATAATAACAATCAATGATTATTTATAATATTTTTATTTAATAAGAATATGGTGACATTTTCTGTGCATTGCTCACTTCGAACCTAAATTATTGTTAGTTTGCTACATCTAATCACTTAAAATAAAAACACCTCGTGTGATGATTGATGAAGATGTTTTGGTTGTTGTAAATGAAGGCATAACAAATGAAAACTTGTCTTCAATGTAGGAAGCAATGCAATTGACATTATAACTTCATGAATGCTATGATATGAATACTTGAAATTTATGGAGTATTACTGGTGCATCCAGATATGTGTGTGTGTGAGAGAGAATGAATACCAATATAATATGACTTTGTTCTTATGATCTGTAGTTGGACTATAATTTTCATTAGCATTTATACTTGATTTTGATTCCCTCCATTTTGTTTCTGTTTGGTAAAACAATTTTGTTAACTCTATTTTTTTATTAACAGCTTCATGAATACCAATATAATATGGGACTGTTGCTCATTGAGAAAAAGGAACGGACTTCTAAATATGAAGAAATCAGACAAGGATTTGCAGAAGCAGAGGAGTATCTAAAGCGGGAACAGGCTGCGCACATGATAGCTATATCAGAATATGAAAAGCAAAAGGAAAACTTGCAGAAGGCCTTGGGGGTTAAGAAGCAATGTGTTGCAGATGTAAGTAGTTATTGTTATTATTATTATTTTTACTAATTTATTATTATTATTTTTTTGAATTTTTTATTAAACTTTTGAATGTCCTCACTTCTCTGTATTGATTGTTCAAACCAGTCTTGTTGATATAAATTTTTAACTGTTTAAGTTTTAGGGGACTACCATGAGAAAAGGATTATAGGAACAAATAAAAATAGTGAAAGAAGTGCCTCTTCTGGATATGTCCACTGATAATGCTTATTCATTATGTATCAAACATAGAAACTTCTGAAAATAAACGAATGCTTGTGACTAATCTGAAGTTGCTTGTTAAAAAGTTGTTTTGGTAAGTAAGTCTCCATTGAGAATTAAGACTACTGCTGCATGGAATTATTAAATTTTTTAATGTGGTTTAGGAAAAAATTCAACAAATTATGGGTTCAGAATCTCCATACAGAATTTTTGTCTTGAAATGCTTGATGTAATATTTTGAGTCTTCCTCTAAATTAAACCAGCTCATATATGGAATTCTTGATATTTTGAAATGCTTGATGTAATTTTCAGTCAAGAACAAATAATGATGTAAGAGTTGTATGATTGGAGACTGTGTATAACCTGAAAGACCAGAACAAGTAATCATGGAAAGGATCAAACCCAAGGGGCTTATTATTACCATTGTAGTTATTATTATTATTATTGGTATTATTATTACGATGACTACTATAGCCACCACTACCACCACAATCACCTTGTGAAGATGAATGCTTGGAGGGACCTTGATATGCCCAAAGCTATCTGCTGGTTTAGGCTACATGAGTCTTTATTTTAAAATTTGATTTTATACTTTTTACAATTTTGAATTTCATAATAGCTGCAACTTTTTGTGCCAAAACCTATGTGTTGGGAGTTCGGCTAATTATATATGATTTTTAGTGCCTTCATTGACATACCAATTGAATGCATTAAGTGCATCCAATGAATTGATTGAGATCCAGTTATCTTGGCTTCGAGGGGTGCTTATGACATTAAATTTGCAATCTCATTTTTCATATTTTTTTTGTTGTAAATTTTGCTTAATGATCAGGGTTGGTTTAGTTATTGATTGTTTAGGTCAAATGTATTCAGGGATTGTGCAAATATGGCTGGCATATTTCATGGTGTGGCTGTCCTAGAGAGATTGAGGATGAAATACTGAATGCTTTTGTTAAGCCTTTGCTCCTTTTCATTTCATCTTTCTTTTCCTATTTTCTGCTTTTGATGCTTAAATATTTGACTTTCAAGTGCGTCGACATGTTTACAATTAAAAACATCTGCATTGTAACATGGATCAGTATAAGATTTTAGAGCTTATTTGCATTCTTGCATTTACTTGTGGACTCGATCTTCTAGGAAGATTTTACTTTAGGTGTTGACGAAGAGAAGATTATAGTAATAACAATAATGATGACAATGACAAAGTCTTAATCTCAAACTGGTTGGCGTAGGCTATAACAATCTTTTTTTTTTCATTCTGCTTAGTTTAGAGCCATACTTTTTGTCAGATGTAAAGATAACAAGTCTTTCTTTATTACTTTCTCCTATATAATTTTTTGGTCTATCATTGTCCCTTTTTTCTTTCTACATATATTGAAGAGAGGATTATGATGAGTTAAGAAGATTCTTGATCCATAAATCTTCTTTGTGGCTTGAAGTTCTTCAAGGCATGATTAGAAAGAAGTGAAAGTCAGAGTGGAGCTTCTACTTAGTTATTATATGTTCTCTCATCTTGTTTTGGTTTGAATTTAACGTTGTATTGTGTAGGGTGCTTTTTAAAGTTTATTAAGTTGATGCATTCATGTATGCATACATACATTCACTTGTATGCATGGTATGTCGTATTTGTATGTACTGCCTTGTATCAGACATACTATATCGAGAGCCTATATAGGGGGTGTACCAAGTCTCGATATGTTGAACCAATCTTATACTAGACGTATTAATACGATACCAAATTGGTATTGGATTGGGATCTGATATTGAGATTGTAAACCTTACATGTATGTATATGTATGTATCATATAATTATACGTGCACACACATTTACATACACATACAAATATGTGCATGTGCGTGAGCACTATAGTACCAATTTACAAGAATAA
>UESW01002652.1:139365-151537 GCA_900491605.1 Calamus simplicifolius | reverse complement strand
CTATCCTTCTCCCACGGAAACTATGACTTGTATGTAGACTACCCAAGACCATGTATGTATATTCGTTACGCTTTAGTAGTGAGTTAATAGAGTCGTGAAATGTTGTGTGCGCGTGCATCATTGCATGCCACCCCCCCCCAAAGATAATTAGGGTGCACTGACATGTATTTAGCTGATGGTTTTTTTAAGCGAGCATGTGTTGGAATTATTGCTTCATATTGCCACTTGTGCATGCCAACCAGACATTGAACTATAAATAATAAAAGCATATAGCTTGGTTATGTAATTGTTTTGTGGGACTCCTTAAGAACGGGAGAGACGTAGATAATAGACTGTTAGTCATTAATTAATATTTCATTATTGTTGTTTTTGCATTGTCTATTGCACGATTTATCAATGATACAGATATGTACGTTAGGCATTGCTGTGAGTTCATCGGGAGACGTATGTTCATTGGATATCGTAGTTCTTTTTGCACCCTGTACTGCATCATCATGCATGAGACTGGTCCTTCAGTGTGTCTTATGCTTTATTATTGTTGCCGCTGGAATCCGTCCTTCGACTCGGGTGCGATCGGTCTCCTGATCGGACTTCCTTCTAGGCGGACCTGCAAAGAAGTCCTCACGCAGGAGGCATTGGGGGTGGCCCTCCGCGAAAGACCCTCCGACGCTTAAGTCAGTGAAGATCAATGTACAACAAATGTGAGGAGAAGGACCCCTCTAAAGAGTCTCTCCAGGGGTGGCCTATCGGGAGCTCGAACGGAGCGCCAATGGCGGAAAGGGAGAGAGAGAGAGGTGTTGAGACTGAGCCAGGAGTTGCGTACCTGAGAGAATCTGGGAGTGTCCCATTTTTAGGCAATCACCTGAATCTTGAGCGCCTTCTGGAAGGTTCGGAGGTTGTTGGGATTCGAATCAAGCTGTTATGAGGCCAGTAAGATCCGTATCCTGTCCGTTAGAGGATCGACTACTGGGAGAGCATTATGATAGCTCGAGATCTGATACAGTGTAGGTCCTAGGCCGTTATTGCAGGTCCTAGGCCACGTCTCGATATGATTCATCGTTTGGAATTCTGTTACACCGAACTTGGGCTCTCCCACGCTAGGTTCCGTAGGGGCGCAGAAAGGCTTGAACTGCCGAGGTACAAGGGCGGCTGAGATATGACAGACGAAACAAGCTGGACGTGAAAACAGTTTTGTTCCGCGGAGGTGCATGTCGAGCTACGGACTGCTCGAGGAGATCGAGCTATGGATTGCTCGGGGAGGCCGAGCTACAGGTTGCTCAGGGAATCTGAACTATGGATTGCTCGGGGAGGCCGAGCTATGGATTGCTCGGGGAGGCCGAGCTATGAATTGCTCATGGAGGTACAAGGGCGGCTGAGATATGACAGAAGAACAAGCCGGACGTGAAAACAGTTTCGTTCCGCGGATGTGCATGTCGAGCTACAGACTGCTCGAGGAGATCGAGCTATGGATTGCTCGGGGAGGCCGAGCTACAAGTTGTTCGGGGAATCCGAAATATGGATTGCTCGGGGAGGCCGAGCTATGGATCTCTTGGGGAGGCCGAGCTACGGGTTGCTCGGGGAAGCCGAGCCATGGGCTGCTCGGGGAATCCGAGCTATAACCTTGGGGAGGCCGAGCTATGGGTTACTCGGGGAAGCCGAGCCATGGGCTGCTCGAGGAATTCAAGCTATGGATTGCTCGGGGAGGCCAAGCTATGGATTGCTCGGGGGAGCCGAGCTATGGTTGCTCGGGGGAGCCGAGCCATGGGTTGCTCGATCCGTCGAATTATGCTGGTTAGCTCATTCTCTGTGGGCACAGTGTAGCAAGTGGGGGACAGGGCTAATCTTAGCCCCTTTGCACGGTTATCAATGCAATGACGATTTATCCCTCAACATTTATCTAAAAAATCATCAGGGTTTTCATCCTAATTCCTGGAATTAACTATGCTGAGTATCACCAGAAAACTGGGTTATTCTCAAAGATACGTGTGATTGAGATTTTAGAAATTTTAGAATATTATATCTACAAAAGTTTCAAGAGCATCCTGTGCATGTGTGCGTCCCTGCGCATGTGTGACATACATGAAAAGGAGCCAGTTCTTTTCTTTTTATCGTCCTCTGATGGTAGATCATCTGTACCTTTACTTTTTCCCTCTTTTCCACCAACGAAAAAATCATTTTCAGGATGTCTATGTTACAAGGGGAGGTTAGCATGATCGTCTTATCACATGATCTTCATGGAGTTCTCTTTTGGTACAAGTGTTGGGCAATAAACCCCCCCAACTCTTGCTTTAGATTCACCTGGAGACAGCTAGACGCCATACTTTTTTAACAAGGACTACCTTGGGGTATGGTTGAATTTTCTTTGCTCCAAGATATTCTAGCTATTAGTAAAATTGATAGAATTAATTATTAAGACAATTGTTGGGGCTAAGTACGTCATGAAAGAAATACTTTTAGAGGCAATGAGAAACAATATAATTGAGCAGTTCTTGGTTTGCTGTGTCATGGATACAGGTAGAAGCTGGGCTGCTCACTGGTTAAGAATTGGATAGTTGTGTTGACCCTAAATTGATTTTGATGCTTACAAAATAATTAAGTAAAGACTAATTCTATTTGTTAAGCTTGATGCAGGGAAGTACAGATGTTTTTCAACTGAGTATTATCAAGCAAAAATCTTAAGGGAGTATATTTCATTTTTATTTGTTACCTGAATGCTACTAATTGATCCTTTGTTGCCTTGGCCGTTTGAATTGCTTTGGGATTTAGCTAGTTAGCTAGCCTTCCTTCTGTCTAGCTAGCTGACACATCTGTTAGCTAACTGATTGTTATCTCCTTGGCATGGCTGAATGGATCTCCATTTGGTTAGCTGGATAGCTAGCTGGTCCCTTCCTTGGCTAGCTGGTGTTCCACTTTAGCTAACTAAGTTTCCTATTACCCTTTGCTAGCCGAGCCATGCTTATTTTTAGCTAGCCGATTAGCTAGCTTGGCCTCCTTCTGAGCTAGCTGAAATTCCATTTTAGTTAACTACTTTTTGAATGTTTTTTGTGCTAGCCGAATGCTTTGGGAATTAGTTAGCTGACTAGCTAACTCGTCCTCCTTTTAGCTAGCTGGCCTCATTTTTTAGTTAACTATCTTTCCCTGACACTTTGCTTGGCCGAATGACTCTTTTAATTTAGTTAACTGGTAAGCTAGCTGAAGCTTCTCTTAGCTAGCTAGCATATCCTATTAGTTAACTGTAGGGAGAAATAAACTACGAGGCATGCATATTTTTAAAATTTGATAACTATTATCAATGCGGAAGCAAAAAGATTACATATTAATCTATCTAATATGCATCAAGATCATATCTTTGCCTTATATATAGGATCGCTTGATCTAAAATATGCATATAAATAATCATCAAGATCATATCTTGATGATCAACGTAAGAAGTCATACTTCTTGCCTTGAATCATGCCTTAAGGTTTAAGGATCATATCACTTACCATAAGGGCAGTTGGTAAATCCTTTTGTGCTCTGCAGCCGTTCAATCGTCCGGCCTCTAGTATCGTCCATGCGAAGCCCCGAATGATCGAATTTCCGAGAGTGCTAGCTCACGGAAAAATGACTTTGCTGATCTTGAATCCTCCCACTTGAATCTTCCTTCAAGATTCACCAAGCTTTTGCTAACACTAGAATCACCAAGATTTTCTATTCTAACCTTTTTAGAATTACAATCCATGACATGTCGTGTAATTTTGTTCTATGTAATTGGTGAGGGATGTCCTCTATTTATAGTCTTAATTTAGCCTGCCCATTGAATTCTGACATTAAGAATTCCGTCGTTTGGCAAAAAGCAAAGAGACGCTGAACCAAAGAGCCGCGGTGCTTGGTAATTTTGACGTTCGGTGAAAACCAAGGAGACGTGGCATTTTGTTAATTCCGACGTCGGTGAGAACTAAAAAGATGTGAATTCTGACACTTAGAATTCCATCGCCTGGTTGATTCAAATAGGCACATTAATTCCACTTAATTCTAACATTTAGAATTCCGATGGAAATGGTTTGGAGAGGATTGAATTAATACATTAAATTCTAAATAAGAATTTAATCTCTCAGACAATAGTTATCTCATCATGTGAGATACTTATGCGAGAGGTTTGGGTTTAGGTGATGGTTTAATCTGATCTGAATTTATTGGACTGAACCCACATAGATCATGGTCCTAGCCCAAATCAAATTTGGCTAGTCCTGAATCTATTTAAATCCAAATCAAGTCTAATTTCAAATCAATATTTGAAATTGATTAGTCCTTCCAATAGACTTAAACCAAATTAAATCTTATTCACTTGTACTTAACCCAATTGAGATAATTCAATCAATCAAATTGATTAATTAAATCATGTACGATTCTCATCGTTGATCAGCAAATAGATCATCCTAGGAAACTTCTATGCGTGTGACTCTCTAGGTTCGAACCTAAGCCGGTAGCATAGAAACAACTTTCTATACCAATCGATGTGCCCATCTAGTAATGGAACCCGACGTCCGGATAGGTCGAAGAGTTGCCGAGCAAACTCCAAGAACCCTAAGAAATAGTTACCGTATAATTCATCCTCTTGACCACAAATGCTAAGGATGACTTAAGAGCTTGTCAACTCTAAACAGCGAATCCATAAAGTGATTTCAATTTTAGTAATCATGCGACTTTCATATGAAGTGCCTTGGCCAAGGTCTTGCTAAATTGAAACACAAGCATTTCTCCTTTTAACGGGATAGGTCAAATTCCATCTTGATCCACAACTGACTACCACAAGTACTTGACTGCACCTAATAACCTTTCGTAGCTAGATTAGAAATCCAGGTGGTCCGGCACCTAAGTACAATGAGTTGCTTGTAAGCCACTGGTTGTGATCTTCAGGTCTGAAGGATACTTATACCTATATCTTCTCGTATTAACTCTTGACAGTAGAGTATCCGAAAATGAGTCACGTTCGGTGAAATGTACTCCTACACTTTCACCTGTATGTCGTACCAGTGTCTTTACACTCCTTGGTTAAGAGGACAACCAACAAATATGATATACAATATCCTATAATTGATAGTACTATGGCCCTGTCATAGTATATCATTTGGTCGCGAACTCTTTAAGAACCTTCAAAGATAAATCCTCCTTTATCGTGAAGGAAGATGATGAGGGCTTTATTACTATTAGGAGTTTTAAGAAGATGTTCTTGTAATGAATAAACTGCCAAATAACTTTTATTAATATATCAATTTATATACAATTTACATTAGCACAATCATCAAATGATTGGCTTTAGGATACAATTCCCAACAAACTCCCACTTAGCCTAAAGCCACTCATTACAGTATCTAATACCCATCTTCAATTTATAGTCATCAAACTCCTTGATGCTGAGTGCTTAGTAAATGGGTCACCTATTTTCCTTTCCATCAATCTTCTGAAGATTTATATCACCTCGGTCTACAATCTCTCGTATAAGATGAAACCGACGCAGTATGTGCTTGGTGCGCTGATGTGCTCGTGGTTCCTTTGTTTGAGCTATGGCACTAGTGCTTTCACTGTACAACAGGACTGGTCCATCTATAGAAGGTGTCACTCCAAGCTCGGAGATAAACTTTCGCAGCTACATAGCTTCTTTCGCAGCATCTGATGCAGCGATGTACTCTGCCTCGCACACCGAATCTGCCACTGTATGTTGCTTGGAACTTTTTCAGCAAACAACTCCACCATTTTAGGATAAACACGAAACCTGATACACTTTTGCTATCATCATGATCTGATTAGAAACTGGAATCAGTATATCCAACAAGTTTCAAATCAAACTCTCCATAGACTAACCACTGGTCCTTAGTATTTCTCAAATACTTAAGGATTGTCTTAACAACTTGCCAATATTTTTCTCCTGGATCAGATTGGTATCTACTTACTACTCCTAGTGAGTATGCCACATCTGGTCTTGTACATGTCATGGTGTACATAATCGATCCCACTGCGAAGCATATGGAATTCGACTCATACGTTCTCTTTCATTAGGAGTTGTCGGACAATCCTTCTTAGAAAGATGAATTCCATGGCCTATCAGAAGATAGCCTTTCTTGATATTCTCCATGCTAAACCTCTTTAGCATGGTGTCAATGTACATAGATTGGGATAAACCAAGCATCCTTTTAGATCTGTCTCTATAGATCTTCATCCCTAAGATGTATGATGCTTCTCCCAGATCTTTCATGGAGAATTGTGATGATAACCATGTCTTTATTCCTTGTAATGTAGGGATATCATTCCCGATTAAGAGAATATCATCCACATATAATACAAGAAATACAATAACGGAATCGTTAGCCCATTTATAAATGCAAGGTTCTTCTTTATTCTTAATAAAGCCATAAGATTTGACCACTTTATCAAATCGTATGTTCCAACTCCTAGATACTTGCTTAAGTCCATAAATAGACTTCTGTAGCCTACACACTTTAGACTCGTCTTCAGATATAAAACCTTTAGGCTGTATCATATACACCTGTTCTTCTAAATCACCATTTACAAAAGTGGTTTTAACATCCATATGCCAAATCTCATAATCGAAGTGTGTTGCTATAGCTAGCATAATCCGAATGGATTTCAGCATTGCCACAGGAGAAAACATTTCGTCATAGTCAATACCATAACGTTGACGATACCCCTTAGCAACCAGACGTGCTTTATAGGTCTCAACCTTTTCGTCTGTGCCTCTTTTCCTCTTGAAAACCCACTTATACCCTATGGGTTTTTTTCCTTCGGGTGGGTCAACTAATGTCCATACATTATTGTCCTTCATGGAATCAAGTTTGGATTTCATGGCATCAAGTCATTTATTAGAGTCAGTCCTTTGCATAGCATCCATATAGGTGATCGGATCCTCGTTGTTCTCATCGAGTTCAACAGGATCATCATTCTAGACCAAGAAACCTAAGTATCTATCTGGTTGATGTGGTACTCTACCAGATCGCCTTAATGGTGCATCTAAAATGGGTTTTGAGTTTGATCTAATCAACTCAGATTCTAAGAGTTCACTGGTTTGTGTTGTTCCTTCTACTTGATGAACTTCCTCAAATTCAATATTAGAGCTATTTGTTCCTTCACTAAAGAACTCCTTTTCAAGAAAAACTGCTCTATTACTAATGAACAACTTTTGTTCTTCAGTATTGTAGAAGTAATATCCTTTGGTTTCTTTCGGATAGTCGATGAAGAACATTTGTCAGATTTGGGTTCAAGTTTATCTGATTTGCACGTTTCATATAAGCCGGACACCCCCAGACTCTCAGATAGGTAACCAGTTTATGTCTATACCACATCTCATGTGGAGTTTTAGAAATAGACTTACTTGGAACCTTATTAAGAATATGACAAGCTAATTCTAATGTGTAATCCCCAAAATGATATTGGCAAGCTTGCAAAACACATCATGGACCAACTATGGCTAACAAAGTTTGATTCCTTCTTTTCGACACACCGTTATGCTGCGGTGTTCCAGGAGGATCCATTGGGAGAGAATCTCATTCTCTCTTAAATATGTCACAAAGTCATGGAAAGGTATTCTCCTCCTCGATCTAATCGAAGGGTCTTAATATATTTTTCTATTTGTTTTTCTACTCTTTATGATATAGTTTGAATATTTCAAATGACTCAGATTTATGTCTCATAAGATAGACATAACAGAACCTAGAAAGGTCGTCTGTAAAAGTAATGAAGTAGTAATATCCACCTTTGGCACAAGTGCTCATTGATCCACATACATCAGTATGTACTAGACTCAATAGCTCTTTCGCTCTTTCACCTTTTCCAGTAAAAGATGACTTGGTCATTTTACCAAGAAGACAGGATTCACAGTAGTTAATGATTCACAATTATCAATTCGAAGGATGCCTTCCTGAGTTAACATGTTTAATATGTTCTTATTGATATGACCCAGCCGATGGTGCCAAAGATAAATGTCTGTGACATCAGTTGTTCTAGGGTGTTACTTGAGTTGTACACTACATTCACAGGCTGTGATAATATATAAATGCCATTAGATAAATTCCTGGTCATTACAGTGACTCCATTCATAATGATATTCAAAGTAACATCCTTTATTGAAATTTCATAATTACTTTTGGCTAGCAAGCCTACAGAAATTACGTTCAACAAGAACGTTGGGCAAAAATGACAATCATTTAGTATAATGACATTTCTATTGAAAACTATTTTAAGAACTCCTAATGCCAGTACTGGAACTAATCTTCCATCACCGACATTAAGGAATCTTTCATTGTCCTCAAATCTTCTAGTGACCTGTAGTCCCTGCAATGAATTACAAATGTTAAAAGGACTCCTGGTATCTAATACCCAGGTCTGATTATCATATACAAAAAAATTACAAGGTGTTATCATATAAATACCTTGTTGAGCAACATCTTGCCCCTTTTCTTTTTTGGCCTGTTTGGATCAAGTGTGGCAATGTAAAGAGGACAGTTCCTCTTCCAGTGCCCTTGCATCTTACAGTGAAAGCATTCAGCTTGACTTTTATCAACTTTCTTCTTCTGCATCTGACCCCTTATAGATGTCCTAGCATGTTGCACCTTTTTTTATTCTTTTTTTTCTTTCCTTTTTAAAGGGTTGACGCCCTACCTTAGATCCTTCAACCACATTAACCAAACCCTTAGAGAGCTGGTTATCCTTCTAAAAGTTTTGTAACAACCTCAACAAACGTGGTAGTTGACTACATGCTTTGTTATTCAAAAATGAGTAAGGAAAGGTCGGAAGGATGGAGGTAAGGAATTCAGGATCGCATCTTTACCCCAACTGCTCATGTAGGGGAAAGTTGAGCTGCTGAGGAGTTCTATCTTCTCAATCATACAATACATGATCAGTGACAGGAGATTCATCCCTCATTCGAACATTAAAATAGCACAAGTAGTCTTGTGCCTTTCAACATCGCCGGGTGTGCCGAAAGATTCATTTCAATGCTTGAATGATTTCTTTCAGCTGAGCATTCTCGAATCAGTGACCGAATTCATCATTCATTGCTGCTAGCATGATGCAACGCACGCTAGTTCTATCACTGAGCCACTTCTGATAAGTGTCTTGTCAGAACTTTGGGTGTTTGCATAGGTATCTTGGTGCAGGATTATCAGAATATAGAATCCTCTCATGCTCAAGGACGATCTTAAGTTTTCTGAACCAGCTATTGAAATTGGAACCATTCAATTTGTCACTATCCAATAGGGACCTTAATGAAAATTAGTGGCCAATTTCCTGCATAAGGAAAAACTAAAGTTTATAGTATATAAATTGATTCAGTCTAAGACTTGGACTTTAGTCTAAAGATTCCCACTGTTTAATTCAAATTGGCAGCCTCTACACCCCAATTCGAAGAATTATTCTAATTCTTTAGTGGGTGCTAAGATCTACATAGACTACATACAGGCCCAGTGAAGCTTGGCCACCCATATGCATCTAAAAGTATGTTCAAAACTAATTGTTTCCCAAAATAATTCTTAGTGTCAGTTTTGCCTCATGTCCTCTTCAGCAGGCATGGAGTGCCTCCACTGAAAGTTCTGGTTAGGTCCACCATTAAATGATATAATCAGTGTAACCTATCAATAGACAACCAAGCCCGAGTGAAGCTCGGCTCACCTGACTGTCTATTAATAGTTACGCTGACTTATCATATAATGAATGATAATTCCGATGGTTGACAAGCACCAGGCATGGAGTGCCTCCAATGATCATCAAGACATCGGACTCATTATCGCCCACCTTAATGGGAGGCTATGATCTAGTTATCATATAACTATTTCATTTTAAGGACCTAATAATTTTAGAGGATTTAATAATCTGAAGATAAATTGACTAATCAAGTTCTCCCACTGAATCTATGAAATCGGTAGAATGAAATAAGATTAAGTTAGGTTAAGTGGCACCTAAATCAGTTAGACTGATTTTCTTACAGGCATGGGTCAACCAAAATCAGGTAAATGATCTGAATCATAAATGGTTCACCATGTTGACCAGGTGAGTGAGATCGATGGGAGGGATATGCCATAACTTATTAAAGACACATCAATACGAGTAGCTCCCAATTAAAAACCATTCGATCGTTGATCCTAGAGCAACTTGCCAACTCACCTTGACATCATATGGTTAACCAATTTTGATTTGATCATCTAAGAGATTCATGCTCAACCACAGAGCCTAATCTACTTCCATTTGGTTTCAAAGAGAAGGACGTGATCACTACAAATTATTTGATTTAGAGTATTCTTAACCTAATCTATTAATTTAGATTTGATCAAATACTCTTTTAGTCCAGTTGATTTAAATCATAGGGTCTAACCCTTTATGGACTCGATTTAGCTAACCCAAAAGATTAAATATATTCATGTTTACATGTCATATATTTCAATCAAGCATCACTTGCATTATGTTACTACTCATAATTCCTATTTAGATCATATCTAAAAATATTATGAATTAATATTTGATATTCAAATAAAACTCTCATAAATATTTGTTTTTCATAACATAGACTACAAGCCATCATATCTCATATCTATGTTTTTATATTAAACATACAAATGTCATGCTTTTATACAACATCAATATAAAAATTTTTGAGAGTGAGTGTAATCTATGTTTTGATGCCAAAGCATTTAAATTTTCTTTAGACTAAGCATCGATGATAAAACAATCGCACGGCAATATGTCACAGATACCTCATTGAATGGGTAAGTTTGGATTTTTAATCCATCTGTGACCATATGGCATTGTGATCAATTTTAGCATAATTACATAATTAATAAGAATATAATTTACATGCAATAAATTAGATCAATATCAAACATGGCTCTGATACCATTTGTAAGGAGAATAAACCTCTGAGGCATGCATATTTTTAAAATTTGATAACTATATCAATGCAGAAGCTAAAAGATTACATATTAATCTATCTAAATGCATCAAGATCATATCTTTGCCTTATATAGGATCGCTTGATCTAAAATATGCATAAAATAATCATCAAGATCATATCTTGATCCTCAACGTAAGAAGTCATACTTCTTGCCTTGAATCATGCCTTAAGGTTTAGGGATCATATCACACTTACCTTAAGGGCAGTTGGTAAATCCTTTTGTGCTCTGCAGCCGTTCAATCGTCCGGCCTCTAGTATCATCCATGCGAAGCCCGAATGATCGGATTTTAAGAGTGCTAGCTCGTGAAAAAATGACTTTGCTGATCTTGAATCCTCCCACTTGAATCTTCCTCCAAGATTCACCAAGATTTTGCTAACACTAGAATCACTAGGATTTTCTATTCTAACCTTTTAGAATTACAATCCATGACATGTCGTGTGATTTTTTGTTCTATGTAATCTAGTGAGGGATGTCCTCTATTTATAGTCTCAATTTAGCCTGCCCATTGAATTCTGACATTAAGAATTTTGTCGTTTAGCAAAAAGCAAAGAGACACCGAACCAAAGAGCCGCGGCGCTTGGTTAATTCCAACGTTCGGTGAAAACCAAGGAGACGTGGTGTTTTGTTAATTCTGATGTCGGTGAGAACTAAAGAGATGCGAATTCTAACACTTAGAATTTCATCGCCTGGTTGATTCAAAGAGGCACATTAATTCTACTTTAATTCTAACATTTAGAATTCCGATGGAAATGGTTTGGAGAGGATTAAATTAATACATTAAATTCTAAATGAGATTTAATCTCTCAGACATTAGTTATCTCATCATGTGAGATTACTTATGCGAGAGGTTTGGATTTAGGTGATAGTTTAATCTGATCTGAATTATTGGACTGAACCCACTATATCATGGTTCTAGCCCAAATCAAATTTGGCTAGTCCTGAATCTATTTAAATCCAAATCAAGTCTAATTTCAAATCAATATTTGAAATTGATTAGTCTTTCTAATAGACTTAAACCAAATTGAATCTTATTCACTTGTACTTAACCCAATTGAGATAATTCAATCAATCAAATTGATTAATTAAATCATGTACGATTCTCAATCGTTGATTAGCAAATATCATCCTAAGAAACTTCTATGCGTGTGACTCTCTAGGTTCGAACCTAAGCCGGTAGCATAGAAACAACTTTCTATACCAATCGATGTGTCCATTAGTAATGGAACCCGATG
>UESW01002652.1:0-138349 GCA_900491605.1 Calamus simplicifolius | reverse complement strand
ATTTCTTAATGATCTCCTTCATATACATGATGACATAATAGCCATATTCAACACCTGATGGTTGCTTTGGATACTTAAAAAATAAATTTAAAAGTTTTTATAAGATTCAAACAAATAAGATCTAATTTTATGAATTATTAAAAGAATATACAACTCAATATACCTTAATTGACTCCGAAGTAAGTATTTTTCTTGCAACTCGGTCGGTTTAGCATTGTATATTTTAAGTGCACTAATTTAATAAAGTATAATAATAGTGTGAGACTCAAATGATATAATCCAGGCAAATTACTATAAAATTAAAAAGAAATAAATACTTACGTATTAATAACACCTTTCAATTCTTTTTCCACTGAACGTTCAATAGAATCACAAAAATACACTTTGTCCCATTAATTTTCATTAATATCAAAAGTATCAATTTTCATTAAAAACCACTTACTCAGAGTTATAAGAAGCTAGAAACAATTGATCCACATAACAATGCTCTAATCTTTTAGCAATCAAATCTGATCATGCTTCAGGCAATCCAGAGTGTATAGAGATCTGTCCAGGGTCTATGAAGCCATACATGTTGAGCAATTTTGATTTTGAGTTGGTTGTACAATAGCTACACAAATCAAATTATTCAATCCCATAATTTTTATTAGAAACTTGTAAAATATAGTAATTGCATATGAAATACAAAAAATATAAAAATATCTTATTACCTCATATATAGCATAATACAACTAGAAGTAATCTTATCCATTGAGCAAAAGTTATCGATATCTTCTCGAATAATATAACAAACCCGTTCATGACCAAAGACCAACATCCAATACCATAATTATTATATTTGTATATACACAACTTTTGCTGGCATGCCTACTTTTGGATGATTTGATCCTTTAGGAATCTTTCATCTTGATTCAAAATAATTTGGACATACATCAATATCCTTGTTACATTTCTATACAAAATGTAATCATTTGGACATGCGTGTATCTTTTCATATTGCATTCCTAAGGTACACAATCTTTTTTGCTCCATATATTGATGTTGGCATCAAATTTCTTTTGAAAGCACATGATCACCCCAAAAGCTTAATAGCTCATTGAAACTGCATCGCTTCACCCATATTTGTTTTCAAGTTGTAATCATACCAAAAGAAAGCTTAGTGAACCCACTACAACTAGTGTAGAAAGGGTGCTCAACATCATCCAACAAGTCAACAAATTTCTCTATATTACATTCAAATAATCTCTGGCTACTTTAACCATTTCCACAGCATTAATCATCATTGTATTGAAGTCAACATTCTTCAGTATCTAAGATACACTTATCTTCCTCAACATTACATATGTTTTAGCCATGTCATATCCATACGTCATAACTTGAATCGATACCATTACAAAAAAGATGATCTTTAATCACTGTGATATCATAAACTTCATATTCCCACATTTTATGCAAGGACATTGTATGGAACTAGGGTCACCTAATTTTTTTAACATGATTCAAAAAAACTTGACACCATCCTCATATCTTTTGTACATCTATCAGCAGAGTATCATGACTTATCTAGTCTGTTTAAATTCAAAAAATACTAGTAACTAGTTAATTAAATAAATAAATATAATTAATTTTATCTAACAAACTAATTAAATTTATCAAACTACATAGAAGTAAAAAAATTTGAAAGATGACAAGTAAATTAAAAAAATAATAATAACTTATAGTGGTTCAGCTTCCTTTGCTTTGTCATCAATCTTTTTGGACTTACTTTTCATGCCTGATGAATTCACCATATATGTTCCTAAAATGGAAAGATATTATGTTCAAAAAATATAAAACTCTGTTCCAAACTCTTTCTAAAATCCCAAGATATGCCTCATCTAAATTAGTTGGATAATTATAGCAGCAATACTCATTGAAAGTGACAATGATATCACCATGTTCATTTATTCCAACTATTGTACTTGTGGTGTTCTGATATTATATATGGATATAATTATTGCTGTGGATGACCTGAATTGCATTACATTTCTAAAATCCTAGGATAAAGAAGTGGCCATAAATCTATAACTACTAAGTAATTATGTTATTGTCATGTCCTTAGAATAGAATAGAATAAGGTGTGGTTATGATTTAGGAAACAAGTATCCCACATCCTAAACAAAAATGCATGAATCAAGTTATGAGATCATTTTTCTTTTTTTTAAAAAATACTCAATTTAAATGGTAAGGATTAATTGCATCTTAATTCAGTCTTTTTTATTTAAAAAAAAATAACAATCACCTTATTTAAAAAAAAAAGAAAAAAAATGGCCTGAATGGGTCGGACCGAGCCCAGGCCCAGCCCATCCAGGTCCCCTATTTCGTAGTCGTTGTTTCGCTGAGCTTGGGCCATGGGCCGCTTCCACCTCTCTGGGGGTGCCTGGCCGGCCATCGACGATCGGCCTAGTGCCGGCCAATGTTGGCACCCCTTCCTGTTTTTTTTTTTCTTTCTTTCTTTCCCTCTATTCTTCTTCTTCTTCTTCCGCTCCTCCTCCCTGAGCGGCGGCACGACCGACCTCCTCCAACCGGCTGAACCCCATCTGACGCTGCACGGACGCTGGTGGGGGCTGCCGCCCATGGCCCAAGCTCGGCGAGCCGACAGGCACGCCGTCAGGCCCAAGCCAAACATGGGAGCTAGTTTGGCTCCCATAACATCGTCTGGCAGCAGTACGGCCAGACTTCTTTGGTCAGCCGAACCCCATCGAATGCCACACAGACGCCGGTAGGGGCTACTGTCCATGGCCCAAGCCGGTGAGTCGATGGGCACGCCGTCGGGCCTGAGCCAAACTGGATTCGGTCGATGCAATCCGGCCCTTTCATGGCCTCTCTCTCTTCCTCTTGATTAATTTTAAGATTAAATAAAAAGAAAGATTACCTGCAATTGAATTAGCCTAGTGAATCAACCTGATGAAGAGACAGCAAACAAAACCCTAATCCTGCATGGTGATGGAGCCTTTGTAAACCAAACTTTGGTGGTGGTGGTGGTGGTGATGGAGTCTCCTCAACCTTAATCCTACATGGTGGCTGATGGAGTCTTCGCAAACAAAACCCTAATCCAGAACAAAACTACAGTGGGATATCGAGGGTTTCGTTTAAGAAAAAAGGGGGAAAGCAAATTAGGAGCAGAGAAAAAGATAAATTTTTAGTTTTATATTAGACTACATCTTAATTAAAAATGTAGTCTTTTTACATTATAAAATAATATAAGACTACGTCTTAATTACAAACATAGTTTTTTTATATTATAAAAATAATATAAGGCTACGTCTTAATTAAAACGTAGTCTTTTTATATTATAAGATAATATAAGACTATATCTTATTAAAAATATAGTCTTTTAATATATCAGATAATATAAGACTATGTTTTAATTAAAAACGTAGTCTTTTGATATATTATTAGATAATATAAGACTACATCTTAATTAAAAATGTAGTCTTTTTATATTATCAGATAATATAAGACCACGTCTTAATTAAAACATAATCTTTTCTATTATCATATAATATAAGACTACGTTTTTTAATAAAAGATGTAGTCTTTTAATTTGTAAAAAATTATGAAAATATAGTCTAAAATATTAAACTATATTTTTTATGAAAAACGTAGTCTTTTTTCTAAAACCTATCGTAGTCTTTCCACTTTTTGTAGTAGTAAAAAAAGGGGCAAGTTAACCATTTTAATGGTTCGGATATTAAATTGGCTATATTTTTTCAATCATTTAATGTGAAGTGTGTGGTCCTATGTTCTCTCTCCCTTCCCTCCATTCTATATATATTACAAAAAATGAGCAAGAGAAGGCTATAACCTTTTCTTACAAGAAATGCAATGCACATGTAAGTTTAAGTTCGCAAAAGCTAGAACTCATTTATCTAGCTTCTTTGAAACAAAAATGCAAGAACAAAAAAAACACTTTTGCCTCAAGAATTTATATAAATTTATGTAGTGATTAAGACTCTCAAAGTGAATGGAATGTTCCATCACAGGGAAAAATAATTTTGACTCTATGTTTTATGTAGTTTATCTCTTACCATAAGGAAGTTGATGCAGATCAATAAAAATGGACAAATATTCAATGTTAGTAGATGGCCTTCAAAAATTGTGATAGATTTATTATCATTTGATATGGAGGTTGCTATGAATCCCAAATCTTTGACTAAAACTACCTTTGGCTCATGAATATTGGAATCGTGATAAATTCAACAATGTGCAACATGAAGGGTAATTTCAATCCTCAAGCTTTGGCTAATGTTAGCTTTAACTAGTATGCTGGATATTATCACAAATGTATCCTCATGACTAAGAGGTTGATATAAATTACCAAGCTTTAAATAACATTTAGCTTTTGTTATTGGATTTTAGAAACTCTGACAACTTTAACCTCACTTAGCTAGAAGGCACTACTACAAAAGTGGAATAGACTATGGTAGGTTTTAGGAAAAAGACTATGTTTTTCGTAAAAAAATGTAGTCTAATATTTTAGACTACATTTTTATAATTTTTCATAATTAAAAGACTACATCTTTTATTAAAAACATAGTCTTATATTATCTGATAATATAAAAGACTACATTTTTAATTAAGACATAGTCTTATTATCTGATAATATAAAAAGACTATGTTTTAAATCAGATATAGTCTTATATTATCTGATAATATAAAAAGACTACGTTTTTAATTAAGACGTAGTCCTATATTATCTTATAATATAAAAAGATTACGTTTTAAATTAAGACATAGTCTTATATTATCTAATAATATGTTAAAAAGACTACATTTTAAATTAAGATGTAGTCATATATTATTTGATAATATAAAAGACTATATTTTTAAATAAGATGTAGTCTTATATTATCTTATAATATAAAAAGACTATGTTTTTAATTAAGACGTAGCCTTATATTATTTTATAATAAAAAAGACTGTTTATAATTAAGACGTAGTCTATATTATTTTATAATGTAAAAAGACTATATTTTTAATTAAGATGTAGTCTAATATAAAACTAAAAATTTGTCTTTTTTCCTCCTAATTCGCTTCCCTCCTTTTTTCTTAAACAAAACCCTCGATATTCTGCTATAGTATTGTTTTGGATTAGGGTTTCATTTGGGGAGACTTCATCGGCCACCATGTAGGATTAAGGTTGAGGAGACTCCACCACCACCACCATCAATGTTTGGTTTACAAAGACTCCATCACCACACAGGATTAGGGTTTTGTTTATTGTCTCTTCATCAGGCTGATTCACTGGGCTGATTCAACTGTAGGTAATCTTTCTTTTTTTGTTAATCTAAAGATTGATCGAGAGGGAGAGAGAGAGAGAGCTATGAAAGGGTTGGATTGCATCGGTCGGATCTAGTTTAGCGCGGGCCCGGCGATGTGCCCATTGGCTCACTGGGCCCGAGCCATGGGCGGCAGCCCCCACCGATGTCTATGCAGCATCCGGTGGGGTTCGGCCGGCCAAAGGAGGCCGACTGTGCCATCGCCAGACGATGTGTTATGGGAGCAGAACCTTTCATGTTTGGCTTAGGTCCGACAGTGTGTCTGCTAGCTCGCTGGGCTCGGGCCATGGGCGGCAGCCCCTATTAGCGTTTGTGCAGCGTCCGGTGGGGTTCAACTGACCAAAGGTGATCGGTCGTGCCGTCGCTCAGGGAGAAGGAGCGAAAGAAGAAGAAGAAGAGAGGAAAAGGAAGAAAAAAAATAGAAAGGGATGCCACCACCGGCCGACACTAGGCCAATCGTTGATGGCTGGCCAGGCACCCCCGGGAGAGGTGGCGGCCACCCTTGGCCGCCGGCACCTTCCCCTGGTTCGAGTGAACCAGGGGCTATGAAATAGGGGACCTGGGTGGGCTGGGCCTGGGCTCGGTCTGGCCCATTCAAGCCATTTTTTTCTTTTTTTTTTCTTTTTTAAATAAGGTGATTATTATTATTATTAAATAAAAAAAGACTAAATTAAGATGCAATTAATCCTTACCATTTAAATTAAGTATTAAAAACATAAAAAAAATGATCTCATAACTTGATTCATTCATTTTTGTTTAGGATGTGGGAATACTTGTTTCCTAAATCATAACCACACCTTATTCATATTCTGTTCTAAGGACATGACAAAAACATAATTACTTAGTAGTTATAGATTCATGGCTACTTCTTTATCCTGGGATTTTAGAAATGTAATGCAATCTAGGTCATCCATAGCAATAATCATATTATCCACATATAATACCGAAATACCACAAGTACAATAGTTGGAATAAATGAACATGGTGAGATCATTGTCACTTTCAATGAGTATTGCTACTATAATTATCCAACTAATTTAGACGAGGCATATCCTAGGATTTTAGAAAGAGTTTGGAACAGAGTTTATATGTTTCTGAACATAATATCTTTTTCATTTTAGGAACATAGATGGTGGATTCATCAGGCATGGAAAGTAAGTCCAAAAAAATTGATGACAAAGCAAAGAAAGCTAAACCACTGTAACTTATTATTTGTCTTTTTAATTTACTTGTCATCTTCAATTTTTTTACTTCTATGTGGTTTGATAAATTTAATTAGTTTTTAGATAAAATTAATTATATTGTTGATTTAATTAACTAGTTACTAGTATTTTTTGAATTTAAACAAACTAGATAAGTTATGGTACTCTGCTGATAGACGTACAAAAAGATATGAGGATGATGTCGAAGTCTTTTTGAATCGTGTTAAAAGAAATTTAGGTGACCCTAGTTCCATACAATGTCCATGCATAAAATATGGGAATATGAAAGTTCATGATATCACAGTGGTTAAAGATTATCTTTTTTGTAATGGTATCGACTCAATAACTAGCCCACATACCAAAAAAATCAAAAAAAAATTATGGGACACATAAATGACTTAGTGTTTCAACCAACTATAAAGTAGGATAACGTGAGATACCAAATTCTGCATTATTCAATTACAAAGTCAGACAATGTAAGGCACCTAAATTCTACATTAGCTCAACACTCCCCCTTAATGCAGATACTCCCAATCTTTCTCTTAGGTTATTCTTTAGTATTGCAAAATTTTAGTTCAATACTTGTCACTAGTTCATAAACAAAATGATAGTGAAGTTCAATATGCTTTGTCCGCTGATGGAACACCGGGTTCTTTATCATTGCAATTCTTGATTGATTGTCACAATAGATAGAAGTCAGGCATTTTTGCATTAGCTTTAAGTCCTACAATACTCTTCGCAACCAAATAGTGTGATAAGCTAACGGATGATGATAGCACTATAATACTTTGTTTCTTTGAACTCCAAGATATTGCTATGGATTCAAGATTGAAGATGTAACTAGAAGTGCATCTTCGATCATTAACTGAACTTGCCCAATCACTATTAGAAAAACCATACAAAGTTATTTTGTTAGCATTGGTGTATGAAATACCATAGGTAATAGTTCCTCTTAGGTATCTCAACACTCTTTTTGCTGCCACAAGATGAATTTTACTTGGACTTTGTATGAACCTTAATAGCAAGCTTGTTGCATACATAATATCTGAACGAGTATTTATGAGATATAGCAAACTTTCAATGAGACTCTTGTACATATAGGCATCAATCTTTCTTCTTCATTATTTTGACTGAATTTTTCATCAGTGTTCATTGGAGTCTTCATTGGCTTGCAATTAGATATTGCAAATTTTTGAAGAATATTTTTACATACTTCTCTTGGGAGATAAAAATTTTATTACCAAATAAAAATTTTATTTCAAACCAAGAAAGTAATTTATCAAGCCAAGATCTATCATCTCAAAGTTTCTAATCATACTATTTTAAATTCTACAATCAATTCATCATTACTGTCTATATATATCAAGTCATCAACATATAACAAATCATAAGAATATTTGTACCTTTTAACTTGACATATAAGGTGGGCTTACTTTTGCTCCTTTGAAAGCCATTCTCTACAAAGTGATGATCATCCTTTCATACCATTGTCTAAGCTGCTTAAGTTGTAAAGTGCCTTTCGTAATCGACAGACCCTTTTTTCTTTATTAATAACTTCATAACCCTATGGTTGCTGCACATACTTTTTCATCCAAAAAACCATTCAAAAGGCTGATTTGACATCAAGTTGGAAAATATTCATTGATAATGAGTGACTATAGATAAAACTGCTCTAATTGTATCAAATCTAGCTATCAGAGCATAAGTTTCTATAAAATCAATACCTTTTACTACATACAGTCCTTTACAACAATCCTTGCTTTAAATTTTTGGATTGATCCATCTGCTTTGTATTTAATTTTGTATATCCATTTCAAACCAATAGCTTCATGATTAAGAGGTAGATCTATGAGCTCCCAAGTACTATTTTTTATTAATGTTGAAATTTCATAATCCATGACTTTGCACCATTCTTTGTGCTTTATAGCTTCTTCGAAACAACTTGGTTCATTAACAAGAGTAAATTGACATCTTTCATATATATCAATCAAAGATTTCATCTTTCTTGAAGGAGATTCAGAAGATGATGAATAATGAGAACTTAAATGTGTAGACTGCATAGGTGTAGTCCTTGGTGAAGATTGATTTGGATCAATAAGATGTTCATTTTAATCATCAAGAGCCACTAATGTCTCTTCAGCTTGAATTTCACCTATTATTGGATTTTGTAATTCATTCCAATTTCATGCATTCTACTCAATAAATATCACATCCTGACTAACAACAAGCTGTTGAGTTATAAGATTATAAAATGGTAAGCCTTGCTTTTAATGCTATAACCAATAAAGATGCATGTTTTGCTATTATCATCTAATTTTTGCCTTTTCTGAGATAGAATATAAATATAAGCAGGAAACCCAAATACTCTAAAATGAGTTACCTTTGGTCTTCTTCCATGCCAAGCTTCAAATGGTGTTATGTCTTAAAGTAAAGATGTGGCACTGCAATTGAGTACATAAGCAATAGTACGAACTACTTTGGCCCAAAAATTGTTAGGAAGTCCTTTTGCTTTAATCATACTTTTTACCATCTCAACAAGACTCCTATTCTTTTGTTTAGTCACTTCATTTTATTGTGGTGTGAAGCTTATAGTTAATTAATTATCTATAAATGCCATTATTGATAAGTACATAAATATTAGCCATAAAAGTATTAATTTATAAAGTAAATTATTGTTATTCTTTTAAATTTGATACTTTTATATAATATTTTTAGAAAAAGACCTTGCCAATTCAAAAAGCTCGATTCTAGGAGTCCAACAATACAAACAGCACTCAAATTGAACTTGAAACAGGCTTAAAATGGATTTTTCAATATTTAACCTAGGAATTGCATGAAATTTAAAGCAGTCGCGAATCAGAGGAAATCGTGCGATATTTTAAAGGTTGTGGTTTAAACTATGAAAGGAATAAATCTGATCTACGGAGATAAGGCGAGCAGTTAATGTGGATTACACATGGAGTCGACGCATCTTGCTTATAAAAGAACATAATTGGAGCCACTTGAAGAATCATAAAAGAATTCTTTCATTCCTCCTCTTATTCAACCCTACTTCTATTCCTGTTTTCTCCACTCCATAATCCAAATCTTTTCATCCGTTCTCCATCCACCAGTCATCCATACCTTCCACAATCAATCATCTTTCTATCTCAAAAAGCGAATCTGCGGGCGCAGAAAGCAGATTTGCAGAAGCAGGAAGCGGATAGTAGATCCATCATCTTAGGAAGTAGAAGTAGATTATATATTTTTTAATTTTATATACTCTTTGGATGCTATGAAATAAAGTATTTATTTATGTTTAATTTTTATTAAATATTCTTCAAGCGAAAATAATTTTTGGCTGATTTATCTTTAAAAGGGATAGGCCGTGATATACGGGTATAGGCCATACTCTAATTAAGATGGATTATATCGTAATTATTTTCATAACCAATCGTCTGCTTATTTAAATTTTTAATTACATAAATTTATTTCAAAATAACTACTCAAAGTCCATATGGATTCGATCCCTTACTCTCGCTACTCTACCTAAGATTAGTGAAATTAAGGTGTTTTAATCATTGTGCTACAATACGCATCAAATTTTTGGCGCCATTGCTAGGGACTTAAGTGCAGTTATTTAAAAAAAATAATAAAATAAAAAAATAAAAAAAATTAAAAATATTTATTTATTTTTTATGCCTAGATTGACTTAGGTAAATTTATTTTTTGCAAAACTCTTTTTTTCATTGACATCTCATAATTTATTAAAAAATTAGAAACTTAAATCTATAATAATAATAATAATTAGATTAATTTTATTTGATAACTTTAAGAGCTTGACATCTGTTTGTTGCATAGCATTTTTATAATTAATTTTAAGGGCACAAACCCCTAATCAAGATAAGGTGGAGAGTTGATCACCCTACCTTGGCTTACAAACAACATCCTTCATTTTGCTTTAACCCAAGCCTTTAACTTTAAAATTAATAAGATGTCAGCCCCTAAGGAACTCGAGCTCAATAGGATAAGGCATCCGAAAGAGTTAGACTGGGTCAGGATTGACTGATTAATTGGTGTCTAAAAAAAGGAAGGAAAGTAGTTATTTAATTAGTTCTGTTCGCTTACCTAGTCAATCTAATTATGTCTAAGGCAAGCAACGAGGGGACCCCAACTGACCTTACCCTTAATTGACTAGTTGATCAGCTAATTTTTGATTTGAAGGGCTCCAAGGTGGTTTTGAAAGTTAGGAGCTGTCTAGATCTAGGTTAACCCTAGGATAGAGAGTCTAATTTTTGTTAACTCGATTGTAAAATAATAATTAAACCTTAACTAAATTCTTATTTATTACTTTTTAGCTTTAGGACTCTCTTAGGACACTTCTCTGTAGAACCCCTTCCTTTTTCTTTTCTTTAGTCAATTTAAAATTATATATATAAAAAGAGAACCTAATTATTGTTTGCTTTAGAGTACATTAAAAGGGTGTATGCTTGATCGCCGATCGTTACAACCCAATATTATACTCCTATATCCTAAAATAGAGAGAACCTTTAGAGCAAACAGACTTAGAATTATGGATCCTAATAACAAAATGATCCACCACGCCAGTTAAAGGAGTATTTTACTCCTTCAAAGTATACTTACTCTCCCTGCATTCAAGTGCCTCCAGTGGAGGCCACTCAATATGAGATCAAGTCAAGTATGATTCAAATGTTAGCTTCATTTTATGGACTTATAAATGAGGACCCTTACAAACATTTAGATGAATTTCTCAAAATTTGTTCGGCTGTAAAAATTTAAAATTTTTCTGACAATGCTCTTAGACTTAAGTTGTTCCCATTTTCTCTTAAAGACAAAGCTAAATATTGGTTAAATTCATTAGATTCTGTAACAATTTCAACCTAGGACCATCTTCAGAGAGAGTTTCTCAAGAAATACTTTTCTATAGAAAAAACTAATCAAATTAGAAAATCCATAACATATTTTTTTCAGACAGATGGAGAGATGTTTCACGAGACATGGGAGAGATTAAAAGAATTGATTAGAAAATGTTCACATCATGCCATACCCAAATGGTAACTAGTTCAGTGCTTTTATGATGGTTTGACAGAAAAGCATCAGCAAATGGTTGATGCTTCATATGGTGGGACATTTATATTGAAGAATGAACATAAAGCTTGGCAACTCTTTGAGACATTGAGTGAGAATTCATTACATCATATGCCAGCTGCTCGTAGAGACCCTCCTGTAAGACCTAAAAAAGGTGGATTATATGAAATAGGTCATTCTATAGATATATATATACTAAGGTAGATAAATTATCCCAGAAACTTGACCGAATTCTATAAGTTAGAAATACCTCTTCCCCATCTACTCAATTACATGAGGTTTGTATAATCTATTTAAGTCCGACCCACTCTATAGGTGAATATCCAGCCACATACCAATTTTCTGAGCTTATTCAAGAGCAAGCCCACCAAGCCCAAACCCGAATGGCTCTTAGACCAAAAAATGATCCATATTAGAATACTTACAATCCTGGCTAGCAAAATCATCCAAATTTTTTGGAAACCCCAACCTGTCATCAACCCAATATCAATTAGGCCTAACCACCAGAAGACCCAATTCAAAAACATGTCGTATTCCCAATATCCAAGTGCTCCTTAACCTCCACCGAATAATCATGATCCTATTTTTGAAGACAAGGTGTTACAAGCATTGAAAAGGCTAGAAATGATTACTTAACTCTTTCACTCCAACACCCAATCTATCGCCAAGCTAGAAACCCAGATAGGTCAGCTAACAATAGCTTTTAGTAGGAGGGAGGAGGATAAACTACCCAGTCAGCTCATTAGTAATCCAAGAGGACAATACATGGCTGAGAGCTTCACTGGTCCAGAAACTTCTTCTGAACATGCCAAATCTATTATAACCCTTAGAAATGAAAAAACTTTAAATCAGCATGAAGTGACTCAACAAGAAGAGCAACTCATGTCGATCAAGCCAGAAAGAAAAATATTGAGGAAAAAGAAGAACCAATTGATTCAACACCCATACTTAAGGCTCTATTTCTAAGTACTTTAGAATCTCCTCTATCTCTTGACAAGAAGAATATCAAGATAAATGAAATGTTAGAATTGTTCAAACAAATTCAAATTAATTTACCTCTCTTGATGCAATTAAACAAGTCCCTGCTTATGCTAAATTTCTAAAAGATTTATGCACTCAAAGGAAAAAATCTAAGGCACACATACCAAAGAAAGTCAACCTAACTGAGCAAGCCAGTTCAATCTTTCAGCAAGTTACTCTACCCAAACTTAAGGATCTTGGAACCCCAATTATATCCTATGTCATAGGAAACCTTACAATTAAGAAAGCAATGCTAGATTTAGGTGCAAGTGTTAACCTTCTTCTGAGTTCAGTGTATGACTTATTTGGATTTGGAGAATTGAAATCAACGACAGTAACCCTACAATTAGCTGACCGATCAATTAAGGTACCTCACGAAATATTGAAGGATGTGCTGGTTAAAGTGGATGAATTTTATTTTCTAGTAGACTTTCTAGTTTTAGATATAGAATCTGGTTACAACCCCAGTCAAATACTAATCATTTTAGGTAGACCCTTTCTAGAAACTGCTAACGCTTGTATAAACTGTAGAACTGAGGTCATGGATGTATCTTTTGAAAATAAAAAGCTGAGGTTGAATATTTTTAATGCATCTCAAGGACCACCTCTATGACCATAATGAGATCAACATGCTAGAGGAAGTTATAGATGATAAGACCTCTGCTTTATTCGACTCAGATCCTTTACAGGCATATCTGACACATTTTAGAGTGGATGATTTTGATATTGATGGATATACTAAAGAAATAATATAATTTTAGAGCCATCCAATTTTAGCACCATTCCCTTTTGGACTATAAAATATGATCAATTACCTACATACTCTAGTACACTAATGGTACCCTCCCTAGAAGCACCACCTTTCCTATAGTTAAAGCCTCTCCCTGTTACATTGAAATATTCATTTCTTGGACCCAATGATACCTTTCTGGTAATCATTGCATCTGATTTAACTATTGATCAGGAAGACCAACTTTTAGGAGTGCTCAAAGAATATAAGGAAGCAATTGGATGGTCAATTATCGATTTGGAAGGAATTGACCTCTCCATCTGCATGCATCTATTCATTGTAAGGAAAATGCCAAACCTTATAGAGACATGCAGAGGAGACTTAATCCTAATATAAGGGAGGTTATGAAGAAAGAGATAGTAAAATAGTTAGATGCATGGATTATCTACCCAATTTCTGATAGCAATTGATTAGTCCCACCCAAGTTGTACCTAAGAAATCAGGAATTACTGTGGTGAAGAATGAAGAAGGAAATTGCTTCCAACTTAAACCATAACTGGTTGGCGAGTTTGCATAGACTATAGGAAACTGAATAACGTTACTAGGAAGGATCATTTTTCACTGCCTTTTATCGATCAAATCCTAAAACGATTAGCTGGTCAGCAATTCTTTTGCTTCATGGATGGTTATTTAGAATATAATTAAATACCAGTCTTTCCTGATGATCAAGAGAAAATCATCTTCACTTGTCCTTATGGAACGTTTGCTTTCAGACGTATGCCATTTGGACTTTGTAATGCATTTGCTACATTTCAGCGATGCATATTGGCAATTTTCTCAGACATGGTAGATAAATTTTTGAAGGTATTCATTCATGGATAACTTTTCAATATTTAGGGTCACTTTTGAGGATTGCCTTAATAGCCTAGCTCAAGTATTGAAACGATGTAAACAAACAAACTTGGTGTTAAGTTGGAAAAAGAGCCATTTTATGGTCCAAGAGGGAATTGTTTTAGGCCACATTGTTTCTAAGAAGGGGATTGAGGTAGGTAAGGCCAAAGTGAAAGTCATCTCAAAACTTCCACCTTCAACTTCATTCAAACAAATATGACTTTCTCAGTTATGCTGAATTTTATAGGAGATTTATCAAAGACTTTAGCAAAATTTCTAGACCTTTGTGCAAATTGCTTGCCAAGGAAATCTCTTTTGTTTTTGATGATAATTGTTTAAAATCCTTCCATACTCTTCGTGCAGCTTTGACCACAACACCAATTATCAAGCCCCTTGATTGATCCTTTCCCTTTGAAATCATGTGTGATGCATCAGATTTTGCAATTGGTGCATTGTTAGGACAAAGAATCAGTAAGGAGCCACATATGATTTATTATGCTAGCAAAACCCTTTCAAATGCTCAAGTGAACTATACTACACTGAAAAGGAGTTATTAGCTATTGTGTGATCATATCTTTTAAGGTTAAAGTTTTGGTCTACTCTGATCACACGGCCCTTAAACACCTCTTATAAAAGAAAGATACTAAACCAGATTGATCAGATGGATTTTGCTTCTATAAGAATTTGACTTAGAGATTCATGATAAGAAGGGTTCCAAAAATGTGGTAGCTGATCATATATCTAGAATTTTAGTTGAACATATATCAAGCACAGATGAGATCAGGGAGAAATTTTTTGATGAACAACTTTTTTTAATTTCTTCTAGTCTTCCCTGGTTTGCCCATATTATCAATTATTTAGCAACAGGACAAATTTCTTCTCACTGGTCTAAACAAGAAAAAAATAGATTTTGCATAAATAAAGTATTATTTTTGGAAAGAACCTGAACTGTTTAAGCATTGTCCTGACTAGGTAATTAGACGTTGTATCCCTGAGTATGAGTTCAAAAGTATACTTAATTTTTGTTATACCCTTGCTTGTGAAGGACACTTTAGTAAAAAAAACTGCTGCAAAAGTGTTGCAGAGTGGATTTTATTGGCCAACACTTTTCAAGGATGAACATGAATTTAGCCGAAACTATTTGCGGTGCCAGCAAACTGAAAATATTTTTAAGAAAGATATGATGTCGCTAACCCCCATATTAGTAGTTGAAATCTTTGATGTTTGGGGGATTGATTTTATGAGACCTTTTCCTATTTTATTTGGATACCAATACATATTGGTTGCAATAGATTATGTATCAAAATGGATTGAGGCCATAGCAACCGAACTAATGATCATAAGGTCGTAATCAAATTCATTCAACATAACATTTTTAATTGATTTGGATGCCCAAGAGCTATCATTAGTGATAGAGGTAGACATTTTACTAATAGGCACTTTGAAAACTTAATGAAGAAATATGGGATAACCCATAAAGTTGCTACACCATATCATTCCCAGACTAGTGGCCAAGTAAAAATCTCTAACAGAGATATCAAATAGATTTTAAAGAATTTAGTAAGGCCTGGTAGAAAAGACTGGTCAGCATATTTAGATGATGCACTATGGGCTTATCGTACTGCATTTAAAACTCTCATAAAATATCTTCTTACCGACTCGTGTTCAGAAAAGCTTATCATTTGCCAGTAGAATTGGAACATCATTCATTTTGGGCTATTAGATAATTTAACTTGATATGAAAAATGCAAGTTCCAATAAAGACTCTAGTTGAATGAGTTAGAAGAACTACGCAATGAAGCTTACAAAAATGCTAAAATTTATAAGGCTCGAACTAAAGCATACCATGATAAATACATTTTGAGAAAAACTTTGAACTAATCAGAAAGTTTGGCTCTTCAACTCAAGACTAATACTTTTTTCTAAAAAAAACTTTGTTCCCGTTGGGACGAACCCTTTATTGTAACCCAAGTATTTTCCATGGGGCGATAGAACTCAAAGATCCTAAGCAAGAGAATGTTTTTAAGGTGAATGGTCAACGATTGAAGCATTATATGGATGAAATTAATGATGAAAAGTTAGTTGAATCTATTAACCTTTTAGATCCAGCATCACCATGATTCTAAACACAGTTTGGCTGAAGACTTCAAACTTAGCGCTCCTAGGAGGCAACCTAGTTTATCATTTATTTTTAGTTTTTTTTTAGAAAACCCAAGAAGGACAATAAAGTTGGGGGGAGCATCGCCTATGAAGTCATGCAAAGCACATTTAAAGGAGGACATCGTACCCAAAATGATAAGTACATTAAACCCATGTGGTATCCTTCCTTGCAATTTCTTTTTTGTTTAATAAAAACTAAGTTTGGTAGGAAAAGAATAATTAAATTAATTTAAGTTCTTGAGTATGACTAAAATTAATTTGTGATGTACCAAATTTTATCTTGATTTGAAGTTAATCGAGCATTCTAATTGATGAAAGATTAATGGCTTGGATAATTTTAGAGGTACTGAGGGGCAAATTATTAAGGAACCCCAGTAAAAGATAGGGTGTAGACCAAAAAAAATTTAGAGTAATTTCAGACATTCTGACCATTGATCTTGATAAGGAATCTACTTGATGAGGGTATAGGTAAAAATATCAAAGAATGTATCAAATTCTTTTAAAGTTTAAAATTAATAAAATAGGTTCTGAGTGTCTCTCACTGAGTAACCGGGCCCTATCACCTAAGTAAGTGATATTATTCACGTAAAAATATGAGAATGTGAAGAAACCCAAATAGAGTCAGTCTTAACCTGATGCCTTTTTGACTTGAGTCAGTAAGCTCGAGGGGTGTTTTGCACCTAATGCCCTAAAGCTAATTGGCTTGGGAGTCATTGGCCTAAAGCTCGCTACAAGGGTCAACAAGAAAGCAAGGGGTTAGGGCATTGCACTGACTTAAAAAAAAGAGAGAGAGAAAAAAGAAGGGGGACTAAATTGAAGAAGACACTAAACCCAACCCAAATTAAGTTAGAGGATATAAAGAGTGAGGTGGAAAGTTGGTGAAGCAAGAACTCTATAAATTTCTATGAAATTCACTTCACTAAATGGGTGAACTTGATAATCTTATGAAGTACCTCTTTATGGTCGAGCCGGATATCTATTGATCTTAGAATAGTAAGATAACTATCACTCCTTGAACCAATTTGGTACATATCATTAGATTTCTTATTTTACTCGAGAACGAGTAAGATTTAAGTTGGAAAGAGTGATAAGTACATAAATACTAGCCATAAAAGTATAATTTATAGACTAAATTATTATTATTCTTTTAAATTTGATGCTTTTATATAATATTTTTAGAAAAAGACCCTGTCAACTCATAAAGCTTGATTTTAGGAGTCCAACGGTATAAACGGTACTCAAATCGGACTTAAAATGAGCTTAAAATGGATTTTTTAATATTTAACCCAAGAATTGCATGAAATTTAAAGTAGTCACGGATCATAGGAAATTGTGCGATATTTTTAAGGCTGCAGTTTGAACTTTGAAAGGAACAAATCTAATCTATGGAGATAAGGCAAGCAGTTAACGCAGATTACACATGGAGTCGATGCATTTTCCTTTCTTATAAAAGAATATCATCAGAGCCACTTGATGAATCATAAAAGAATTCTTTCACCCCTCCTCTTTGTTCCACCCCACTCCATTCCTATTTTTCCCACTCCATAACCCAAATCTTTTCATCCGTTCTTTATCCACTAGCCATCCATATCATCCATAACCATCCATACCTTCTACAATCAACCATCTTTCTATCTCAAAAAGTGGATCTATAGGAGCAGAAAGCAGATTTGCAAAAGCAGGAAGCAGATAGTAGATTCATCATCTCAGGAAGTAGAAGTAGATTATCTTTTTTTTTTAATTTTTTATGTACTCTTTTAGATGTTATGAAATAAAGTATTTATTTATGTTTAATTTTTATTGAATGTTCTTCAAGCAAAATAATTTTTGACTGATCTATTCTTTAAAATGGACGGGCCATGATCTATGGGTATGGGCCGTACTTTAATTAAGATAGATCATATCTTAATTATTTTTACAACCAATCATCTGCTTATTTAAATTTTTAATTGCATAAATTTATTTCAAAATAACTACTCAAAGTTCCTGTGGATTCAACCCCTTACTCTGGCTACTCTACCTAAAATTAGTAGAATTAAGGTGTTTTAATCATTGCGCTACGACACGCATCAATTATCTTTATAAAAAAGAATAAATTCTTTTGAGGGACATTCTTTACCCCTTTCAGTTTACAATACCTTTAATGCATGGCTACTATTCTTTTCAACAAAGGATTTAAACCTTTTGAACATAGAAAAGCTATCTAATTTTTCTTTAACAAAATAGACCATGTGACTGTGCTAAATCATCAACAAAAATGATAAAATATTGTTATTGTTTAAGGATGGAGATTGCATTGATTTACATAAATCTGCATGCATCAGTTAAAGTGGTTTTGAGGCCCGCCAAGCCTTTCCTTTTGGAAAACATCCTTATGATATTTTTCAAATACACAACTCTCATATATATGACCATTCTTCATAATTCTAGGCAACTCATACACCATATTCTTTTTTGACAAAAGCTTCAAATTATGATAACCCAAATATTCATATCTATGATGCCATAACACATTATCATTTACTAATGAAACATTCAAGTCATGATCAATACTTAGAGAGAAAAGTTTATTTTCAACCATAGGTATTTCAATATTAAGTGAACTCTTAATGTTATCATAAACACGACATCTTAAATCTTCAAAAACAAATGAATAACCATCCTTCAAAAATTGCTCAAAATTGGACTTCAAGTTAGGAACATATAAAACATTTTCAATTGATTTCAATCCATAAAAATCAAATTTCATAGTACCTTTCCCATGAGCTTCCTAAACATTACCATCACCTATTTTCACCTTTAGTAACAGATTTGTCCAAATAAGAAAAGATTTCTACACGACCTATCTTATGATTGCTGCATCCACTATCAATATACCAAACTCCTTTAGGATTTTTTTTTTTTTGCAGTAAAACAAGCAAGAAATTAATTTTCATTTGATCCCTTTTCATTTCTTCTACAAAATTTGCATGATTTTTTCAATATACAAAAATACTCAGTGTGGTCATACTTTTTGCAAAAATGACAGAGAAGAGACTTAGATATTTCATCCTTTTCATTACTTTCCTTTATCCGACAAAACCTTTCAATATGACCATATTTTTTTCAATAATTACACTAGAAAAGTTTAAAAGTTTCACCTTGGCCATTACCTTCATTGCGATTCTGATAAACTTTACCAAGGCATCCTCCACTTCTTTTGTATTGAAAAGAACCTTTTCTACCTCTTGGTGTACAATGTCGATTAATGCTTTCTTTTGAAGCATTCACCTTAGAATGAAAGATTTTTTTTATTGTACCTTCATTAGACTTTTTCAATCTGTCATCATGTGAATAAAGAGAGCCAAGTAATGCACTAACCGGAAGTTTGGTTAAATTCTTGGATTCTTCTATAGAAGCTATAATATGATCATATTTAGCTAACAAACTTTGTAATATTTTTTAACAACCTTTTGATCAGATAAATCTTCACCATAAAATCTTATTTAATTAACAATTTCTAGAACTTTTGAAAAAAAACTAGTCTATAGAATCATCATCTTTTATGCTCAATGTCTCAAATTTTTGATGAAGAGTTGGAGTTTGATAATTAATACCATAGCATTACCTTGATATTCTTCTTGCATCAAATCCCAAGCATCTTTAGAGGTTGTAGTTGCTGAAATTCAAGGAAAAAATGCATCGCCAATGGCCTCTTCAATGAAGAAGAGAGCTTTGGCATCCTTTTAATGTTCTTCGGCCTTAATGCTCCTTCTTCCGATGGGCCTTTCTCCACTAATTTCCATAAATTTTTGAGATAAAAAGAGTCTTCATCTTCTTGCTCCAGAAATCATAGCCTTCTCCTTTGAATATTGGGATCGTCGAGTTAATGGTACCGCCATTGAATTCCATTGCCATCTCCAATGATTCTAATTAGTTGAGTATTAGCTCTGATACTACTTGATAAAAAAAAAAAATTCTAAAGACTTTGAGAGCAGTGCTTCTTCAAGAATGGTTAGAAAGTTGAGAAGAAAGATAAAAATTGTTAACAATAATTTAAAAGAAGGCAAAATAAAAGGATAAAGCTTGCATACTGTATTCATCTAAAATGATCTCATTTACAAAGCTTTTAAATAGAGATTAAAGGAAACAACGTGGAGCAAAAAATTAGAAACACTTATCCACTATCTAACAATTTGTGAAACTAACTAGCCTACATAACAAACAAACAAAAAAACTGAAAAGCAAAACATAGGATATGTAGATGACTTGGTCTTTTAACCAACTACAAAGTAAGACAACGTGAGACACCAAAATTCTGCATTATCCAATTACAAAGTAAGAAATGTAAAACACCTAAATTCTGCATTATCTCAACATGTTTTCTAATCGAATAGTTAGGTGGTGGCATGGTGCTATAAACTTGAGGACGTTGGCCTATTTATCCATTGAATAACAACCTGGGAGTCCCTTCCAGCCAAAATCATGTGGCTTCATATTTCAAGAAAGCAGTGCATAAACCATACCAAGCTGCACATATATAACAAAGCTTCATGGACTGATCTCGTAAGCAGTATGGAACAGCTTGCCCTCCTGAGACCTTGTAAAATCTTTCCATTTATTGTGGAAAGATTGAAGCTAGCTTCTTGCATTTTCACTTATAGGCGAAGATTTAACTAAAACATTTGGAAACAAAGGATCATTGAGCAAATCAACATCTTTCCCAGAGCCAAGAATCCAGATAAATTCATCTCTGATATAGTAATCTCCCTGACATACGGCCTTCCACATAGCAGAGCTCTTCCTATTACACTTGTTATCCCTTTAATTACCTCAAAATTTATATTTATCAAAGGCACCCTGGCTTATAAAGAATCTTGTTGGAGAAGGTTATCTGCATCTTTGTCCATGAATGCAATTTATATTTATCAAAGACAACACTGGCTTGTAAAGAATTTAATTGGATAACAAGGTTATCTGCATCATTGTCCATGAAAGCTGTTCTATGAGTTCTCAAATCAGATACTTGAAGACCTCCGGCCTCCCCTAGGGTGGCAGATTCTATCCCAAGATAGGTAAGCAAACCATTTTTTGCTTCAGAGAATGATCCTATAAAAGGGTGTAATACACAAAAAATAGTTCCGTATTAGATGAAAAAGAAAAGTTTGAAGTGCTTATAAACTTAAGTTCACTTGCTACCAATTAATTTTTACTCGAATTTTTAAGAACACTTGGTTTCAGCCCACTAACAGGTTAATTGGACCAGCATGATGAGCTTGAGGTGTTACAAAGGGTCTTGAATTCATATAGCATTTCAACCAATACTTTTAGACCCGCAAATAATAAACAGGTTTTAAGAAAGCTTTTTTCCTCCTACCATTATAGGATACTTTGAGGTTTAGAGCTTCTTATTGACTGAGTTGAAAACTTTAAGCAAACATGAAAAGGGTTGAGGGTTCTCCTGGAAAGATCTTTTCCATGGAAAGGTGTGGCAACAAAGTGAGGTCCCATGGTGGAGTCAGTACAATCTAACGTGGCATAATTATAGGTTCTTCCAGCGAAGGGCAAGAATTTTCATTGCCGGCTATGAATGAATCATCTAAAACTAAAAAGAGAAATCAGAGCACTTAATAGAACAATATGCCCAAATAAATCCAGCCTTCATGTTTAATAGGAATCCCAAGAGGTCAGCTATTTTGATGCTGGGCAGAAGCTAACCAATTGACCAGAATACAAACTGACTACGTCCCGTAGATTCCTCAAGGTAGTTTTAGCTGTCAATAAGCAATCATAAGCAAATAGAATGTGTGGTACCAAGGGACCATTTCATACAGGTTGATATATCCAGGAGTTCGCAGCTTGTGAGGCCCTCCTTAAAGATCCCACATCGGGTAGAGAATAAAAGGATAAGTGATTTAGATGTAGTAAAGCAAGAAGGACAAGGTACCAATTGGATCCCTTTCGGATTATGGTGACCCAAGTTGGTGTGGACCTTGTCCATCTTGATTTCTTGTAACGAAACAGGCCTGGAGCTCGGGTCGTTACACAGCTTCTTTCGAGGCAAATGCCAATATTCCAAACATGAGGAAGGAAGACAAGGGGCACCCCTTGTTTTCCTACCATGGCAGCCTGAAACCAATGTGTAGGGGATCCAGTCAGTATTTCAGAGGAGTTTCGGTTACACAGCCTTGAAGCCACTTAACAAACCTGTTAGAAAAGCCAAAGCCTGGTAAAACTTACCACAGAAATTCACTCTGTTATAAGCCCTTTCCATGCAAGATATTTGATAAAACTTGGGAGTTGATCATTGACACTTGTCCATGCATGCATTGGTATGTTTTATGGGTCTAGGTTCTTAGGGTTGATTACTAGCATATAACCAATCATTGGTATGTGACTATATGTCAAGTAGTTCAGAAATATAATTCCTTGAATATTACAGAGTAGCTAATTCTTGTAGTTATTATAAATAGGGAGAGGTTAGATTTTGAAATGCCCCTGTTAAAAGACAAAGGAGTTCTTAGAAGCAACACATTTAAAAATATTTTAAAATAGAATTTATATATACCTTCAATAAAATGTTGCGTTATGTCGTTGAATCTTGGATTTTGATACATTACTTTATGGTCTATAATTTAGGAGTGTAATCGAGTTGAATCAAGTCGACACAATGCCAAGCTCAAACTCGACTCGACTCTAAAATTTGAAGCTCGAAACTGATGAAATACTCAATATACTCGAGCTTAACTCGATTGAAATTTATATAAAAATTTTAAAAATTAATTTTTAAATTAAAATAAATACGTTCTCAACTAAAAATTCAGAAGAATTTAATATTTTAAATACAATGATAATACAATTAGGGCAATATTATAAATATATATAATTATAAGGGGAAAATAGTAAAATTGCGTAAGCTCGATTAAGCTCACGAGCTTTTCAAGTCAATTATTTTAATCCTCAAACTTGACTCAATAATATAATTAAGTAACTCGAGCTCGAGCTCGAGTCGATAAGTAGCGAGTCGGTTTCGAGTATTTTTTAAGTTTATTTCGTGTTACTCATGAGTTGTCTCAACTCAGTTACACCCCTACTCTATATATATATATATTCTCTATACAAGATACGCTTATCTAGCCAAACATCAGAGGTTACTTTCTGAGACGCTACATTATTATTTTCTTTCACTTCGGTGGGCTGAAATCTTACTGGATATGCGGTTGCCAGCCATGTCTTGACCCAAGCTGATGAGTCGACCTCAAGGTGTGACAAGTAAAAAAACCACATACGTGAGAAAATTGTTGTCTTGCCAACCGCGCGGACAAGTCTTCATTCGTGACAAAAACTATTTAGATATCGATAAGTTAGTTAATTGAAAAGAGTTCCTTTCAATTATTCCTCATTGTCCTATCGATAAGAAGAGCATACATATTTTGTTTTTATTTTTCATAGACATCGGGAGAAAGAGATGTGGATAATGATTCTATGGTGCTAATCTTTCTTCAACCTCGGCCCTTTATTCTTGCATCATTATTTCATCTGCAAACACCTTCATCATTTCAACAACAGCATCGCACTTGCTCAGAGCTGATGCTGTAGCAGTGGTAAATAGCGTGCACAAGCGATCCTCCGCAGCAATAGCTGTAGAATATAGTTCATAAGAGCTAACTATTGAAATAGAGAGAAATATTAAGAAATAATGGCTTCACATTTCATTGATTAAAAGTAAATATCTATACATAAAATTGAGTATACAAAAATAAAAACTATCTTAAAATTATGGGATTACAACTAATTACAAGGATATTATAACTAATAGCAAGAATTTAAAATTTAAGGAAAAGCTGTAGAAAGATAGGAAACTATCCTAGAATTATGAGATTACAACTAATGGCTAGAATTTAGAATTTAAAGGAAAGTTGTACAAAGATAGGAAGCTATCCTAGAATTATGGTTAATTCTCTAATATAACCCCCTCAAGCTCTGGAGGAGATGCCAATCTTGACCCATAATTCTTGAAAGCGGCTTCGTGGAAGTGGTTTGGTAAGAGCATCGGCAAGTTGATCTGCTAAGGAAACATGAGTAACACGAAGAGCACCTGATTGAACTTGATCCCGAGTAAAGTGATAGTCAATTGCCATATGTTTCATGTACGAATGAAAGACTGGATTAGAATAGAGATAGGTGGCACTAACATTGTCACAATAGATAATAGGTTGTGTAGGAAGGATGACACCAAGCTCTGTGAGAAGAAAACAAATACAATTGATTTTTGAAGTAGTGGCAGCAAACGATCGATACTCAGCTTCTGTGGATGACCGAGCAACTGTACATTGTTTTTTGGATGACCAAGAAATAGGATGACGACCAAGATAGACCATATAGGTATTTGTAGAGGTATAATCATCTTTATCGCCAGTCCAATCTGCATCTAAGAAGGCATGAAGAGAAAGTGAATTTTTCTTATGAAGAAATAATCCATGAGTTAATGTTCCACATAAATGTCGAAGTAGTCATTTTGTAGCATTCCAATGTTCAGACGTTATGCAATGCATATGCGATGTCTGGGCAAGTGAGGCAAAGATATTGTAGACTGTCAACAATTGTTTTATATTCTGTGTAGTTAGTTAGAGCTATACCTAAATGAAGTGTGAGATTTCCATCTATGGCAAGTAGTGTAGCAACAGGTTTTGCACCAAACATTTTTGTTCGGGCAAGAAGATCAATGATGTAGTGGTTTTGAGTAAGCAATAGACCAGATGGAATGGTGAGAACCTCAATGCCTAGAAAATAAGATAAAACACCAAGATCCTTGATTGAAAATCTTTGTGCCAGAAGATCAATGTAGCGCTGAATAATATCGGTGTTGGTACCTGTGATAATAATGTCATCCACATAAACAAGTAGATATATATAGTAATGTCACTGAGTGAAGAATGAAGAGAGAAGTGTCTGTATGAGAGTTTGTGAACCCAGACTCAATGAGGAACTGGCGAAGTTCAAGGTACCAAGCTCGTGGGGCCTGCTTGAGTCCATATATAGCCTTCTTTAATTTGCATACATGTGTTGGATTGTCTCTATCAACAAATCCTCCATGTAGACATCTTCAGAAAGATGGCCTTGAAGAAATGCATTATTAATATCCAATTGTCGTAACTGCCAACCTCTACTGACTGTTAGGCTTAGAACAAGGCATATTGTTGTTGGCTTGACAACCGGACTAAAGGTGTCGTCATAATCCACTCTAGGTTGAAAGCCTTTTGCAACTAATTAATATGGCTTTGTACCTTTCAACAGATGAGAAATATATATTGAGAAATATTAGGAGAGAATATTGAGAAATAATGGCTTCACATTTTCATTGATTAGGAGTAAATATATATACACAAAATTGGGTATACAAAAATAGTAAACTATTCTAAAATTATGGGATTACAACTAATTACAATGATATTATAACTAATGGCAATAATTTAAAATTTAAAGGAAAACTATAGAAAGATAGGAAACTACCCTAGAATTATGGAATTACAGCTAATGGCTAGAATTTAAAATTTAAAGAAAAGCTGTACAAAGATAGAAAACTATTCTAATTAATTCTCTAATACTAACTTCATAACCAGAAAGATTAAAAAAATAAAATAAAGGATGAAACTTAGAGCTAAATGAAATTTTGTCTGACTTCATTAATCCCCACAAAACAAAACAAAAGGATTCATCTTGAACTAGCAAATAGAAAGATTATTTTAACGCAACTAAAAATCTAGACCCAAGTCCGATCAAAATTAAATTAGGCAGGTTCCCAGCCCGACAAAATTTATTCATGGGATTGGCACCGCAAGCCATACCATTCTCATGCATGTATCCAAGCGACTTGTGTGCCAACCCAATTAGAAAGAGCATCATCCGGGATAATAGGCATAAACTAATGATAATAAATATGAAAAATAATGATGTTCAGTTCAAAACAAAATATTCAAGAGCCCCGCTCCAATAATGCCATAAGCCTTGTTGCATGGCAGCACCTGCTGCATGAACACATACAGAGAGAGAGAGAGGTCATGTTTGAGAGCAATGGAGGAGAAGAGCAACGAAAGAAGCCGCAACAAGAAATTTGTTGAAGCTTGAGAAATCCATTTTAACGTGAATTCTTTGATCAGATAAAATCATATATAGACGGATGTGAGGTTTTGTTTTGAATACTGCATGTGTAATCTTAATCAAATCATTTGTGGTTTTTTTCTTTTTTTTTTTTTTGTTTGATATTGAGCAATCTTAATCAAATTGGGAAGGAAAACATTTCATTTATTTTTAATCTACAATTTCATATCGTATTTTTAAATTTTAAAAAATAAATCTAATTTTAATTTAAAATTAACAATTTTGAAATTTAAATATAATGATAAGTAAAGAAATTATATAAAGCTATATTTTATTTATCTTATTTCATTTTAGATTGTGTCGATATTCTTATAAAAAACTTTATTTTTAAGAAGAAATTTTATCTACTTTTTATCTAAAGTTTCAAATCAATTATTTTTTAAAGAATTTAAAATAATTTAAACTAATACATTTGCAGCTATTACAAAGACGCGCCTATTGCACTCAAATTAATTTAAAGCTAAATCAATAAAACTTGATAATTACCTCATCGATAATTTCTTTAATTAACTAAATAAGTCCTAATTTTCAATCTTTTTTTTTTTGAAAGGTAAAAGTGTGAGTTGTATTAACAAGGAAGAAAAGGAGTTACAAGTACAAGAACACGGGGCATTCCCGGAAGATACAAAAATCAAGCAAAGGGAAATACTTCCCGTAAAAGGAAATACATCCTCAATAAAGGAAATACAAACCTCAAGAGAAATCATCCAAAAACTAACTAAGAGCTTTCAAACTATGATCGCTGTTAGATTAGCTTCTCAAAAGGGAAGGGGAAGATGCCATCTTCCTAACACATGGAGATTTGCAGTATTTCTAGGAAATTTAGCACCATCCAACTTCATCCTAACCGAATCCATAATCTTAGTAATAATCCCTGTTTCATTTTGGGCCTTACGCCCGTGCTTGCGTGAGTTCCTTTCATACCATATGAAGTATATTGTAGCTCCCAATGCAAGTCTGCTAACAATGGAGAGAAGAGAGGACCCATTGAGTTTGCTGCAAAGCCACGGCCTCAAACTCTCCCAAGAGAATGGAAAGTGCGTTAAATCACATTTACACGCAATTGTAGACCAAACCCGAAAGAGAAAGGGCAATTAAGAACAGGTGACTATGATCCTCCCTTGGATCTTGACATAAGTAGCATGTCATGTGTTGGATAATTCCGAAAGAGAAAAGACGATCTTGAGTGGAAAGCCTACCTCTTAATGCTAACCATAAGATGAAAGAATGCCTTGGAACATGATGTTTAAACCATACCAAATGTGCCCAATCAACACGCTGGGAAGAGGACCGAAGTTTGTTCCATGCTCTTTTGATTGTGAAATCCCTTGATCCATCCCAAACCACCATATCATGTTGGGAGCAGTCGGACAATGGAAGGGAACAGGATTCATCTTTCAAGCTGATCAGCTCATTTGAATTTGCTACAGGCCATCTCCAATTGCCGGATGAAATAATGGCACTAACCTTTGCTTCTTTTGTAAGACCCGAGTCAGAAATGACTCTAGCTTGAGAAGATGAGCATATGGGGCCTTGAGGTCTCCATGAATCAAACCAAAGGGAGGTGTTTTCTCCATTCCCCACTTTCACTGAAATAAAATCCTTCACTCTATCCCGAATCTTGAAGATCTTCCTCCAAGTCCAAGAACAGTTCCAAGGGACTTTCGCCAACCAAAAGTGTTCCTTGTGAAGCAAATTCTTCTTAACCCAGGCAGCCCATAAGGAATTAGCGCAAGGTTGACATAATAACCAAATATAACGAGTCATTGAGGCAACATTCCAATCCCTAACCTTCTTAACTCCCAGACCTCCTTCTTCTTTAGGCGTAGAAATGTCAGCCCAAGCAACTTTTGTGCCATGCCTTTTCAGAGAAACACCATTCCAGAGAAAAGCCGAGAGAATACCTTCTATTACTTTGATAACTTTTGCTGGTAGGATGAAATGGGCACTCCAAAATGATTGAATACTAAAAATAACCGACTGGATGAGTTGCAATCTTCCTGCATATGAGAGAAAACGGTTTGTCCAAACCTTGATCCTCCCAAGATACGATCAACCAGAGCATGGCAATCAAGAGCTTTGAGCTTTGTGGATATAAGTGGGACCCCAAATATCTAATGGGGAAAGAGCCAAGAGGAAATCCCAAGTAATTAACAGTTTCTTGCTGCATATGATCCGTAACACCCGAGAGGAAAATGGAGCATTTTGTTTCATTTGGTTTAAGACCTGAGAGAGAGGAGAAAGTATCAAGAGCTTCTTTAACAGCTTTTATAGAATCCAAATCTCCTCGGCAAAAAAATCATCAAATCATCAGCAAACATAAGTGTGATATCTTGGATTCCCGGCATCTCCAGTGGTACTTAAAGAAGGAGGAGGCTTGAATTTTCTGGTCTAAAATTCAAGAGAAGATTTCCATGCATATGACAAATAAGTAGGGAGAAATTGGATCACCTTGACGTAGACCTTTCCTTCCATCAAAGAAGCCATTGAGTTCCCCATTTATAGCCACAGAATATTTTGCTGAGGAGACACACGTTTTGATCCATCCAATGAATTTGTGAGGAAATCCAAGGAGGTGCAAAGAATCCCAAAGAAACTCCCATCTTACAGAGTCGAAGGCTTTCATTAAATCAATCTTGAGAGCACATTTAGGGGAGGAGGAAGAGAGGTGATATCCTCTAACAAGCTCTTGTGCCATCAAAATATTATCCCCAATATGCCTTCCTTGCTCAAAAGCAGCTTGAGCTTCATTAATAAAAGCTGGGAGCACATCTTTCAGTCGGTTGGCAAGCAACTTAGTTATACATTTGTACAGAGTGTTGCAGCAAGAAATAGGTCTGAAGTCCTTCAATTTTGAAGCATTTGGGACTTTGGGAATGAGAGCAATGATTGTACAATTAACCTCCTTGAGAAGCACACCTTTAGAGAAAAACTCCTTGATTGCTGTAGTGACATCAGCTCCCACAATGGACCAGGTCTTTTGGAAGAAAAAAGCATTAAATCCATCAGGGCCCGGTGCTTTGTTAGGATGGAGGCTGAAAATGGAAGCTTTGATCTCTTCTTCAGTGAAATCATTACTTAATTGCCTAATTTGTTCAGGAGTGAGGGCATGATCCACAAAATCTTTAAGAACTTCATACCTTCATAATTGGTGCTGCATTTCGAACCAAGAAGTTGATTGTAGAAGCTAACCACCTCTTGAGCAATTTTATTCTTCTCCCGAAGCCATTCACCATTTTCATCTTGGATACATAAGATCTTGTTGACATTGTTTCTTCCTTTGATGGAATTGAAAAAAAAAAAAGAAGAGTTCTGATCCTCTTCTTTCAACCATTGTATTCTGCTCCTCTGCCTAGCATAACTCTCCTTCCCATTGTAGACAAGAGCAAGCCTCTTAGCACAATCTTTCTCCTCTCCAGGAGTTCTTCCTCAATATTACCTGCAGCAATTGATGATTGTAAAGCAGCAAGTTCAGAGCGAAGAGGTTCAAGTTCCCCATAAATAAGCTCATTCTTGCTCTTACTCAGATCTTTCAAAGCAGTTTTAACCAATTTCAGCTTTTTGCAAACCCTAAACATGGCATGTCCTTCCACATGTGTACTCCAAATCTTCTCAATTAAAGGATAAAATTCTTCGAAATCAGCCCAGTAATCCAAATCTTCTCAATTAAAGATAAATGCCATGGTTGCAAGGAACAAGCTCCCAGGTGATGTCTTAACCTCAGCTTCTCAATCTCATTTGCTGTGAATTCGGTGACTCCTTGCTCCATGCCCGATCAGTTGTTGATGAAATGCCACAATGCCTCTCAAGCTTCCTTTTACCCGGTCCACTCCATTCCACATAATAGAATGACCGATGGGCAGCAATTTCAATCGGATGTTGTTCCAACTTTTGGACAAATCTCTTTACCCAAGGTGCCAAAAGCTACCGCTCCTTTTCTTGAAACCAACCAGTACCTGGCAAGTTCAAAATTTGAAACTATTGACCCAAATTTCCCGCCTCTTTCATACTCTTCAATTCCTGCGGCTATGCAGCATCTTCCAGCTCACCAGAATGTGATTTCTGGTCTTGCTCATGATGCTGTTGATGGAAAGAGCAAGGCGCAATCTAGCTGGGCTTCTTTAGTCAAAGATGCCCCCTCTAATTTGCAGCTTACTTACATTAAGCCTATCTCCCTTACTAATGAGGGTAAAATCAGAATTAAACTCCCTCCCTCTGTTGCTCAAAAGGGTGCCACCATTTGGGAAAATACCTTGGTTGGTTTCTTCCTTGACAAGCTGCCTTTTTCTCTTGTTCAAGCTTGTGCTAAGAGGCATTGGGAAATAATGGCCTGATAGAAGTCTTAAGCAATGGAAACGGATTCTTTTTCTTCAATTTTCTGATTCGAGCAGATCATTGGAAGCTCTGGAAGGAGGACCTTGGTACTTTGGAGGCAGACCTATTTTCTTAAAGGCTTGGAGTCCTTGTATGAACTTATCTAAGGATGGCTGTAAAAAAGTTCCAATATGGGCTCATTTCTATAATGTCCCATTAGAGTATTGGACGGATGAGGGGTTAAGCTATATAGCTAGCATTGTTGGGAAACCGCTGCATGCTGATAAGATGACTACCTCCTTAAAGCGTTTAAATTACGCCAGAATTTGCATTGAGATCAGTATTGAAGACTCTCTCCCTAATGCATTTGATATCGAAATGGAGGATGGAAGTTTAATGGAAATCCATATTGAATATAATTGGGTCCCTAAGAAATGCTCGGTATGCAAGGAGTTTGGACATCTATCCAAAATTGCAAGAAGGCCAGCCATCAAGTATGGGCTCCGAAATCATCCCAATCTGCCTCCAAACCACATTTAGATGGTGATTGGAAGCATGTGAAGAGTCATGGAAAGGAAGTGGTGGTTGATCAAGCTTCTCCTTCTATTGTTCATACAATCAGAACACCCTCTGCTAGTGGAATTTGTAGTACCACTAACTCCTATGAGATCCTCCAATTGGATAATGATCTAAATGCAGCTAGAGATGATAATTTAGCTCAATTTTATCCATCTCGGGTAGAGTCAATAGCTGAAGACAAAGATGAAATTGAGGGCCTGATGAATGAAATGAATGCTACAGAAGCTGCTGTTATCTGCAGCACTGAGGAGGCTGTGCCCAATAATGATAATGAGGATTCTTCTCCTACATCGTCTACTCCAAGCACTCCTCTTCTAGCAAGGAAGTTGATTATGATAGATGAAGTTGAGAAAAAGCTAGGAAAGAAGAAAAGGAAAAGAAGAAGAATGGGAGTTCTGGAAACTCCAAGGGGAAATTCTCAAAGAAATTCACATGATCAAGTTAGCTTCCTGGAATATTTGGGGTCTTAATGATCCCTCTAAGCACTCGGAGGTTCGTGATCTTGTTCATTCTCACAAACTCTCTTGCATAGCTCTTCTTGAGACTAAGATTAAAGCTTGTAATAAAGAGAAGATTGAGATGAGCCTTTTCAAGGGTTGGCATTGCACTAACTATTATGATGGAGATGGCACTGGTAGGATTTGGATCTGGTGGGACCCAAACAAACTTCTTGCTGATAGTGTTTCCTTGCATGACCAGATTATTCATCTATCTTTCACTGTTCTTAACTCTGGTGACAAGTTTGCAGCATCTTTTGTTTATGGTTCAAATGATGTTACAGCTAGAAGACACCTTTGGAGTTATTTGAAGGATCAAGCTAACTCTTTCTCCCATCTTCCATGGATTATTATGGGGGACTTCAATGCCATCCGATTTAGACATGAAAGAAGGGGAGGAAGTATTGAGTGGCCTAGTTACATGGATGAATTAAATGACACTCTTTTTGAAGCTGGGCTGGATGATCTAAGATTTGGAGGCTTCCTTTTTACTTCACAATTCTAGAGCGAATGGGCAAATCCTAAGGAAGCTGGACAGAGCTCTTGCTAACTCATTGTGGTTCAATATCTATGCCCAATCTTCGGCTGATTTCCTTCCTTATGGACTCTCAGATCACTCAGCGGTTGTGGTTAATCTTGGACTTAATCTCCCTAATTTTCAATCTTACTAATCATAAAATTAACGGTTCATCTTTAATGATATACCTAAAAGTGATTAGTAGCTTATTAATTCAATTATTAAAGGGGCAAGATTTTACTGTCTTGAAATAGTACCCTAAGCCAGTTGTCTAAAATGCAGGTCATCAATCACAATAATATTATGAGCAAAACTAAAGACTAAAGAGAGAATTTTAGAGAGGGGCTTTAAAAATTTTACAGAGGTGGGGCTTAGAGAAAGAAATGGTAGAAGAGGGAAAAAGAAATAGTAAAATGAAATAAAATTTAGGAGGGGAAAGATGATGTGAAATGGAGTAGGGAAAATCCAACCCCCTCTTACACCATGGCACTAAAAAGAGAAATGAGAGAGGGGAGAGGGAAGGAGAAAGAGCGAGACAGAGAAAAATGGGACAGGGACAGTTGGGGAGAGGGAGGGAGAGATGGAAGGTGGCGGTCGTTCAGTTGGGTTGAGCTCTCCCTCTACTCGGTTACGGCAGCACGAGCGAGGAGAGGATGGACACGAGCTTGGCTGCCAGGAAGAAATCAAGAGAGAAAGAGAGGAGGGAGGACAGAGAGATTGATCGGTAGAGGGTGAGGGAGTAGTTTTCGATGTGAGAAGGGATTGTGTTGTGAACCATAATCGCAATATATAATAAGAAATTTAGGATAATTATTTTGAGGGATCAGCCTTCAAATGATTGCTTCGAGGTGGACAAGCCTTCTAATAACCACTTACAGGGGGTTGAGTCTTCAAACAAAACAAACTAATAATATTGTTTCATGATGATTAGTCAGAAAGACTGTTACATATTTAAAGGGTTAACGTAATTATTTAAGAAAAAGCTAATTAATGAATAATTGAAAAAATAAATCATTGGTATTATTAGAAGTTTTTTTTAATAGCTAGATCCTTCAAATCAAAGAAAATCTTATAGATTTGAAATATCTCCAAAATTAGGGAATCCTATCATTCCACCCCTTAAAATCAACCTTGTCCTTAAGGTTGTAAACCAAAAAACTTCTTTTGCTGCTTGTTGAAGTACTCACATGTGGCCTCTTCCATTATCCTTATTTGCAATCCCATTAAAATAGAAACTTGGTCTATATGTATCTAATGAGATTCAAGCATAAAAAATATATATATAGTTTGTGAGGTCCTCATTAGATGATGCAATAGCTTTGTGAATCAAGATCAAAAGTAAATTCATGTTAGAACCAATCTGTTGCTTGTATTAAACTAAAGTATTACCTTATTTTATTATACCAACACCATCATGCATTAGAGAATCTTGCAATCACATATGACTGTTTTGTGGCATACTAGTTTGTTGTGCTTCCAATAGCTTCATTGTAATTTGTAAGGACTGATGAAGCTTAGATGCTGATATCAAACTGCCTAAGATAACTATTTGAGAAGTTGCTGCATTAATAGATGCTTGTAGATGAACAAATTTTGTACCAAGCAAACAATTAGAAATCTTATACGCACCGCCGAAACACTGCTAATTTTCTTTAAATGTGCCATTAACTTCTTTAGTTTGTAGGCTCTAGTAATGAAGATCTTGACTATCTAGTGCAAGAATGTTATAGTGGTTGTTCCATTCACTAGGTGGTTCAAATTCTATATGGTCCACACCATCAGAAAATGAAACAATTGTTACATGAGGTTCCAAACCAATACCAAAAATTATGTGCATATCTTTAGATATAGGTTCAAACCCAACTTGCTTCTCTGTATCAGAATAGCTATCTTTTGCTTGCATAAACCAAAAAGTTGCTATTTCTTGAGCCTAGCCAACTTAATAACTTGAGTCATATTGGTTGGCCGGAACATACAAATTGCATGCTTGATTTCTTTAAGTCCATCAATAAAGCAGCTTACAAAAAATTCTTTAGTTAACCCTATAGTATTGCTAATGAATTGTTCAAATTGGGATTGATACTCACACACTGTAGAGGTTTGACACAACTTGATGAGTTCTTCATCAAAACTATTAACTTAATGGCATGAGGTTTGGGATTGGATCATCCTTCTATTCCTCTATAGTGATCAAATCTTTATTGTCGAATATGATGGCTGCTACTTGAAGATTTACCAAAATTTTCTTTTCTTATTCCCATTGATGAGGGGTAAAATCATCATTATGTCAATATTCGTGTGCATGACAAAAGAGTTGAGATCGCCTCTAATTTCTGATCCGCCAGCTGTCGCATCTGAAAAAGAACGAGGCTGATATGTCTCAGCAGAACCAAAGTGCCCTTCATACCTCGGCCAAACCGAGCCATCTTCATACCTTGATCAGACCGAGACATCTTCATACCTCGATCGAGTCACCTTTATACCTCGGCTAGACTGAGCTATCCTTATACCTGGCGAGGCCGAGCTATCCTCATACCCCGACCAGACCGAGGTATCCCTGAACCTTTGTGGAACCAAATGCAAAAAAATTCAAATTCATGATAATCCGACGAGATTCCAACCACATGGCTCCCTGTCCACCTTAAGTGAAGGAAAAAACCAATAATACTAAACGTGGCCTAGAGCCCATAAGGCCCCGAATCTCAAAGCATCGGCTATCTTCTCTAGCCGTTGATTCTCTAACCAACTGGATTTGAAAGCTCCTGTCTCATAACAAATTTGATTTGAATCATATTCGAATCATAACGGTTTCTGATTCCCTATGACACGTCTAAGGAATTAGGTAGTTATCTGCCATCACATCGGTAACATATATATATATATATATATATATATATATATATATATATATATATATATATATATATATATATATATATCCTATCCTAAAGTCTTTCAGGTACTATCACTCTTTTATTAAAAAAACTTCATTAAGGCTCAAGCAGAGCTCCCGGCTCCTCGAGAGGCCGTTCTTGAGGAACTCTTCAGCGAGAGCCTTCTCCTCATATCTGCTTGCTGTGAATCTCCACTAACTTGAACGTCGGAGGGTCTTCCGCAGAGGGCCACCCTAAACGCTCTCTGCACAAGGACTATCTTGCAGGTCCACCCAAGTGAGGGACAAGCGTTCGGTTCCAGAGGTGGTCTACACTCGAGTCGAAGAACGGATTTCTATGGCAACACCCATAATTTTTTTTTTAATTAGCCAAAGTATCAATTAGCTGCTTATTAGATTTTCGTAGCTCAAAATTGTCGTAGCTTGAATGCCGATGCTTTTATTGTTTCTCTTAAACTCTTAATAGCACTTTTTATACGCTTCTTCCACTGATATTAACGAGTTCCTTCTGTGATATTTTTACATATCTTAGTAATAAACCTCCTTGAAAATAAGCAAAACTTTTCTCTTTTTTTTCTTCTCTTTTTTTTTTCTAACATTCTCTTCCTTTTTTTCTCTCTTTCTTTTTTTTCTCTTCTTTTTTTTCCTCTCTCTCTCTCTCTCTTTTCCTTTTTGTTGATTTTTCTCCCCCTTTTTCTCTTTTGTTTTTCAACTAGATTTTCTTTTACAAGTGGGTTATGGGCATACCACGCCTCTGATGCAATTAGGTGCCGGAAGAGGCGGCTCTGGTCGCTCGACAAAGACACGGTTAGAGGATCGACAGAAAAGATTGGCAATGATAAAGAGGAAAGTCAATGAAAAGAAGAAGAAGATTGATTTTTTTGTGTGTAGATAGAGAAAAGTTGAAAGTAAGACTGAGTTTTTTTTTTAATAAGATCTGAACCAGTTTTAGGAGTAGTAACAAGAAGTAAGGATTTTTTTAATAAAAGCTAAATGATTTTAGGGTGGTAATAAAAAGCAAGAATTTTTTTTCAATAGATAGAAGAAAATAAAAGAAATAATATGGAAGATAAAAAAGTACCAATTTTTTTTTATGATAGGAGCTAAATGGATTTTTTTTTGGAGGGGGGGGGAAGGTAACAAGAAATAAGATTTTTTTTCAATACTAGGATTTTGTATATGAAAGAAAATAGAAGAATAAGGTGGAGAATCGAAAAGTATTAGGTTATTGAAACTAAGCTCTAATACGTTATATTACGAACTCTGATCGCAATGTTAAATATAATAAAAAATTTGAGATAACTATGATCATGCCTCCAAAGTTGAGCCTCCAAATAAAACAAACCAATAATATTATTCATGATGATAAGTCAGAAGGGTTGTTACATATTTATAGGGTTAAAACCCTAATTATTTAAGGAAAGCTAAATATAAATTATTAAAAAAAACTTCCTAATGGAACTAATGTATAATTGAGAAAATAAATTATTTTATATGGTCAAAAGTTTTTCTTAATAGCAGTTTTATAAAATAAATTATTTTATATGAAATGTAATTTTAGTGGGAGTAGAAATACAAATGAAGAAACGGTGAAGATTGCAAGCCAAGAGATATCAAGGATTAAAAAATTTAGGTATTTGGGATCAATTATCCAGCAAGAAGGTAAAATAGGTGAAGATGTGAATCATAGAGTTAAAGCAGAATGGATTAAGTGGCGGAATGCTTCGGGAGTATTGTATGATCGGCGCATCCCATTAAAATTGAAAGAAAAATTCTATAAATTGCTATTAGACCAGCTATGCTATATGGAACAGAGTGTTGGGAAATATTGAAATATGTGAATAAATTTAGTGTAACAGAAATGCGTATGTTAAGATGGATATGTGGTAAAACTTTAAACGATAGAATTAGAAATAAACATATAAGAAAAATGATAAGAGTAACCCCAATTGAAGATAAATGAGACAAAATCGATTACGGATGTTTGGACATATACAATGTAGACCTTTAGATGCTTCATGTTAGAAAAAGTGATCTTTTAACAATTCATGGTAAGGTTAAAGATAGAGGTAGTTCTAAACTAATATGGGCAGCAATAATTAAAAAAAAACTATTTGTAATTTAAATATCGACTTTGTTCTTAAGAACAAAGTGGAGAAAGCAAATTCATGTAGCTGACCCCATGTATTTGGGAAAAGGCTTATATGAGTTGAGTTGAGTTTAGAAAAGTTTTTCTTAATAGTCAAGTGAATCTTATAAATTAGAGAATCCTATCCACCCTTATTCCATGGATCTGGCCACTCGGGTGAGAAAAACTTGAGGAATAGATGAGAGGGGTTGGATGGGTGAGGGAAGGGGAGAAAGAAATAGGAAAAAGAGAGGGGAGAGAGAGGAGGGAGGGAGAGGCCGGCATTGGTCGGAGGCTTTGGTGGGAGCCTTGCTTCAGCAAATCTATTGGGTGGGCGAGAATGTGACGGGGAGAGAGAAGAGAGAAAGAGAGGGAGAAAGGAGAGAGAGAAGGAGAGACCATTGAGAGAGAGGGAGCAAGGTAGAATGCTTGTTAGAGAGGAAGGAGGAGGAAGAAATAGAGGGGAGGAATGGTTGCCACCTCCTCCAAGTGGCAAAGGAGGAAGGAGAATCAATGTGATCGGCATGAAACTGAACCGATCCTCACATCATCCCTTCTCAAACCAAAGTTGCACAACTTTATCATTTCTTCACCAAATTATCAAGCTAAAGATTTCATTTATAATCATTGCATAAATCAATTCACATCCAATCGATACAGCTGAGATTACCTTTAGTAAACGACAAGCTCTAAGTAGAACTCATATTTCTCAACTTATAATAAAAATAAACAGTGAACATACAAGGGTTACAAATTACTTCAATCAATTATACTATTAAACATCATTTTCTAGTCAGCATGAATAATATTACTGTTAGGCAACTTTATGCTTTCACAAACATATAGATAGGTGATGCATACTTGCAAAATAATATTCTTAGTGTCTAGATGATAAATAACTCTACAAGCTTTTCCACTAATATGTCTTCTCTACAACCTAAGATTTGATTATCTTAAGCCATGAAGATCATAATTCTTTTATGGTTTTAATAAATCTTAAGTTATGAAGATCACATAAGAGCTTAATAATATACATATTTTATTCAACATAAATCTTTAGCCTAATAATGAAATTTTGTAAACCTGATAGCAATCATGATTACCTAATTTCTTGGAGTATTATTCTTTTGAACTTATTTTTTTAATTAAATGTCTAAATAATGAGATTTGTGGAAGCTTTTAAAGAAGCTTGTAGCTTTGGTTGAAAAGAAGAAGCCAATGGAACTGACATTAGAGAGCCACCAGCTGTTGCTCAATACTTTTGGCCTGCTCATCTTTTTCCAATGGATTCTGGAAAAAGAAGAAAATCATTTATGTGGAAAATCTGTGATCCAATTTCTAAAACCCTCACATGATTTAATTGCTAATCATTGAGATCTTCATTCTACAAAATTTAATATCGAATTATAACTCTGACAAAATTATTGACATTAAGTTGTATCTGTGGAGATTTGCATGTGTATTCCCTCTCATTTAATCTTATTAAATCAAATTACAATCTGAGACAACATTGACATAATACATTACACTCCTCTTAAACTCGATCAGTAGCAGAGATTGCATGGACAAACAATTTAAGAGATCATTATATAGAACAAAACTAAACGTGTCCATGGCCGATATATCAGCATTGTGACAACAACCAAAAGAAATGGTAGCAGATTGATCAAGGGTTGTTTTAAGAAATAAAGATACTTAGATTTCAAGCAAGAGCTTGTTAAATTAGCGCACATGTTTAGCTTAGAAACTTGGAGTGGATTTCAAGTCATTGAACTCGGAAGAAGAATACCGTAAGAAATTTTTTTTTCTCGAGATCGTCATATTTGATTCATAAGTAGGGATGGCAACTAGATGGATCGAATCTAATGCAGATTAATCATAAAAACTATCAATTTGATCCAATTTATTTATTAAATAAATTAATATTTTAAATTTAAATCTAATTTATTTAATAAATAGATGTTGACCCCAGATTGATTTTGATGATTACAAAATAAATTAAGCAATTCTAAGATTGATACAGGAAAGTTTGGTCGCCTTGCAAGTAAGTATCTTCATGCAAAATCGATTGGTAAGAAAGTACTTCATTTAAATTTGCTTTGAACATGATTATTAGCCTTGGAGTTAACTGGCTAGCTAGCTTGTTAGTTTATTTAGCTAACTGGCACGCCTTTCAGCTAGCTGGGAAAGTTTCTCAGTGTATGGGCCGAACCGTCTTGAAATTTAGCTAGCTATCTAGCTAGCTTGTTAGCTAGCTGAAGCTCTCTCAGCTAACTAAGGAACTTGTCTCAGTAAGCTGGCCGAAGGTCCCTTTATTTCAGCTAACTGATGAGTTAGTTTGTTAGCTAGCTGGAGCCCTTTCAGCTAACTAAATTTTCTGTCACAGTTGCCTGGCCGAACGTCACTTTATTTTAGCTAACTGGTGAGTTAGTTTGTTAGCTAGCTGAAGCTCTTTTTAGCTAACTAAGGAACTTATTTCAGGTGCCTGGCCGAACGTCCCTTTATTTTAGTTAACTGGTGAGCTAGCTGGTTAGCTAGCTGGAATTCCTTTCAGGGAATGTTGCAGCCGAATGGATTTGAATTTCAGTTAACTGGAAAGCTAGCTGCCGGTTGGCTAGTTAGCTGGAGAGTTAGCTACTTTATTCAGTTGACTGGCTGCCTTTTTGCTTAGTTAGCCGGAGAGCTAACTAAGCTGGACGGATAGCATAGTATTTTTGCTTCTAGTTAGCTCGTGAGCTAACTGGCCACTCTTTAGTTAGCTGTTCAGCTAACTAGCTATCCTGCTGCCGTTTGGATTTCAAATGGAGTTAGCTGGCGAGTTATCTGCCGAGCTAACTAACGTGCTATTCTTTTGCTGTGTTGTCTCTGGTTAGCTAACTGATTAGCTAGCTAGGGGTTATTACTTTACTCTTGGACGATGGCATTCATTTCTCAGCTACCTGGAGCTTCTTTCTTCAAGACCACCGCCGCCTAAAAAGTTTTCTTTCTCTCTTTCTCTCTCTCTATTGCTATTTCAAGCTATTGTTAACTTTTAATTTTTGAATGTTTACAGTGCTCATCCTTCCTCAAATGGAGATCTGCATTCAATGCTTAAGGGAAACATGTTTAACGGTTATATTTTCTTCCCATTATTATTTCCATTTATTTCTTTTGTATCTAACGGATATTTTCTTGTTAGATGATTATAAATAGCTGGGATTAGAAGCATACCTTGACGACGAATTTTGAAAAGGAATTTCAAAGAGAGAAAAATCCAAGAAAAGAGCCTTCATTAAATATTTGTTGAGTGGTTGCTGTGCATTCAAGCTCATTCCTTGCTCCGAAAGGTCGTCTGAATCATTGAAGCTTTTCAAGCATTCAAGACTTCAGCTGCTTCAACCGAGTTCATTTATTGCTGAGTTTATTGCTTCAAAAAGTTGTAAAGTATATTCTGATATTTTCTCTTTGTAGGAGCTTCTTCTTTACATACTCTGATTATCTTGTAAAAGGGTTAGTGAACCCTAGTTTGTTGGCTTCCTTGTGCCATTTAAACAAGAGGACTAGCCTAGGTTTGGCTAGGGGTTCTTGGCTTCCTTGTGCCGTGAAACAAGACGACTAGCAGCCTAGGTTTAGCTAGGGGTTTTTGGCTGCCTTGTGTCGTATAAACAAGAGGGCTAGTCTGGTTTGGCTAGAGGTTGTAATCGTTGTGATACGATTAGTGGAATTCCCAAAGGTTTTGGGGAGTGGATGTAGGTGCTGAGTTTGGCACCGAACCACTATAAATTTCTGTGTGTTTGTGATTGCTTGCCTTTATGTTGATATTATTCTGTGCACTCCACTTCACCGCTGCAAATCAAAATTAGGGTAGAAAGTACATTTATCTACATAGCTATTAAATTATTTTTTAAATAACCCAATTCACCCCCTCTTAGGTTACTACATTCGGGCAACAATAGATAATTTAATTTGACTTGCTTTATTCATTTAATTTATTAATTAATAATTAAAAAAAAATGCCAACCATCTTAATCCGTGTAAGTTGTTAATTAGGAATATAAATGGATTCTATAAATAATCAATCTAATCTGATCAGCTTCAATTAATTCATTTAATTAATTATTCAGTAATATAAATAAAATAATTAATTAATTAATTTAATTTAATTTGAACCAATTTAATTAATTATTTAAACGAATTAAAGGGTCGAAAAAAAATCTGTTGCCCAGTCCAACCAAAGTGCCACGGGGCTCCTTGAAAAGTTTTGCTGTCAGTGATTGGCGCGTGGCGCCGGTAAAAGATAGAAAAGACTTTTTTTAAAAAAAAAAAAAAAAAAAAAAACTACCCACCTGCAAGACGTGGCAGTTGGGGCCCAAAATCCCTCCCCTCCGTTCGTACTTCGTACGTACCTCCCTCCTTTCTTCTTCGATTTCAGAGGAAAAAAGAACACCGAAAGGGACCGTTTCCCCCGCGGTTCCTTTCCTCCTCTTCTCCCCTTCCTCATAGCAGATTTTGTATTAAAAATCGTTTCCTCTCCCCCTGTTAGCGGTTCTCTAGATGAAGACCACCTCGCCTTCCGGCTACGGCACCATCCCCGCGGCCTCTTCGCCGCTGTCGTCGACTGTACCGGCGGCCTCCTTCCGCGCCACCGAGCTGATCACCCGCTTCAAGGAGCAGGGCCAGGCCTTGATCGCCGCCCGGCGGCCGTGGCGGGACTTCCTCGACCCGGTGGCCTTCGACAGCCCCCTCGCCGCCGGCGAGGCCGCCTCCCGCCTCCGCTGCAACCTCGGTTACTTCCGCGCCAACTACACCATCATCGTTCTCCTCGCCGTCTTCCTCGGTCTCATCTGGCACCCGCACTCGCTGATCGCCTTCGTCTTCCTCTCCGCCACCTGGTTCTTCCTCTACTTCTCCCGCGACGGGACGCTTGTCATCTTCGGCCGCGCCATCGACGACGGCACCGTCCTGACCGCCCTCTCCGTCGTCACCATTGTCGCCTTCGTCGTCACCGACGTCGCGTGGGACGTCCTTGCGTCCATCTTGGTCGGAACGGCAGTCGTTGGTATCCACGGGGTGTTGAGGACCACCGGCGATCTGTTTCTCGATGAGCGAGAGGCCGCCCGCGGCGGCTTGGTCGCGGTCGTCGGAAGCCCTGCGGTCCACGCGGTGTGATGTTCCTTTCTCCAGGGGTGGACTGGAGTTCTCCCATTGCTATGATCCCCAGAGGGGGGAGATTCGGGTCAATTTGAGATTGCTTCAACCTTGTTGGAATTGATTGTAATATCAAACAAAAAAAATAAATAAAGGAACCATTGAAGCTTTTATTTATTTATTATTAATCTCATAAAAGTTTTTTATTTATTAGTTTATTTATTTTATATTTTGTAAATGATATAATTTTAATGGATAGAATTAAGATAGGAGGTAAGTTGAAATTATGAAGAAATACATTATAATTTCAAGATTTTAAATTAAATTAAGTATAATAAAAATAGAAGATAAATATAATTTTAGGATAAATAATTTAAATATAAAAAGAAATAAAGGTAAATTTAAAGTAAAAATTAAAGATAATAATATTTCTAAAAATGATCATTCTCGATCATTATGATCAATCATTGTTAAGGAAGGATGGATTGTGAATAATATTGTTTAGGATAAAGATGAAATATTATGTAATTATAAAATATAGGTAAGATTGAAAGAAAAGTTTTATAAGACATTTATAAGATTAACTATTTTTTTTATGATATGAAATGTTGGGTAGACAAAATAATTAGATGTGTCGGATCAAAATATAAATGTTGCAATGAATGTATTGTAATATAATGAATGCATGCAAGAAAAGAATAAATAAGAAATAAAATAATCCTTAAAAAAAGTAGGTATAGTAAAATTTAAGAACTAATTAAAGAAAAGATGGTTTGAATGTTAATAATGTAAAACTAGTAAGGTACGCGACAAGAAAGAGTGATTTGATGCATATAAATAAATAAATAATAATTTAAAAAATAAGTAAAAAATTTAAATCTTTGCATCTAACTAAAAATATGGCTTAAAAATAAAATACAAATACAAATAAATTATATAATTAATTTCAACTAGTTTTGAATTAAGATTTTATCATTGATCTTATAATAATACTTTTTAAGGCAAGAACTTAACTTATGATTTGTCTTCATATGATATTTAAGTATTAATAGGATAGACATATTCAATAAACCTACTTAATAGCAAATTTTGTATTTCGATCTATTTGGGTTGATTCGTACTGGACTAGTATGATCGCTCACTTGTACCTATATATATATATATATATATATATACAAGATGAGAAATCTTACTCCAAATCGATGGAATAAGGATGGCCGGTTGGTACCATTTCTTAAGTAGCTTGGCATCTAAATGCATCAGCTAGCTCTGGGTTTATTTACGATTCAGACTGTTAATAAGTTGCCAATGTCTTCCGTTTTCCCCTCCCTATCAACGAGTATAGATTCTGGTTTTGTTCCATGAACATGGAATTTGTCCTCCATTTCATATTTAGCTAGATTTCATGAGAATTATCAAATTTGGTAACATGATACTTCGATATAACATTAATGCTTTTGTTTCCCACAAAAGCGTTCAGGTTCAACAACAACAAGGTGGATATGCTGGCTAGAAATAGAGATGGGCACCGCCGGCACGAATTGGGCCATGTTGGGCTTGAAAATTTTGGCCTGCTGGCCCAGCACGATCCGACCCGTGATGGGTCTGAACCGGCACAACCCATCAAGGCCTAATAAAAAATTTAAATAAAAAAATATTTTTAATAAATTAAAAAATTATTGAAAAAAAAGAATATATTAATATGAAGCCACATTAATGGTGGAGGGTTTGACATAAACCTTACCAGTTTATTAATTTAAAATTAAAATGATACACGAAGGAAGGGGGCTCGACCTGACCTTCAGAATACAATAAGAAAGAAAGAAATAAAGATGACTTACTTTAAAAATTAAAAAAATAAAAATATACAATTATAAAAATAGAGATGACTCACTCATTAATAGTATTTGTGTCATCATTTTCGCTGATTAAGTCATGTCCATCTTTATCTTGAAGCATTGCCTCAACATCCAACTAATCTTTGAAGAGAAGCATCTCAACCGTCTCGCCAATCATCCTACCTCTCTTTTCGTCCAAAGCACGCCGATCTACACTAAAAGAAGATTCCAATGCTATCGTGGACATCGACACAACTAAAATATCCCGTGCAATGGCATACATAATAGGATATTGATTTCTAACACTCTTCCATCGAGTTAATACATCTAGATTTTCTATTTAATCTTCATCATATGCAGAATGAAGATCATTTTATAAATAAAATTTTAATTATTATATGTAAAATATTAATAAGATAAGTACACAATAAAAATTTAATACTTTGTATTATTTTGTGCTGTTTCTGAAACTATGGGTTATTATAGTACATTTTGATATTCCATAATGCAATATTATGTTATAAAAATTTTTAAATCATGAATTTAAAAAATTCAAATTTTAATAGAATTATAATTTTTTACATTGATAATTTTATCTTCATTCTAAAGATATTAGTCAAATTGCATTTTTTTCATGCATAATCACCTCTAATTACATATAAGAAACTATTTTTTATGCAACTAAACGTATAAAAAGTTAAAAACTGCTTTTGGATAATTTTTGCTTAAAAAATATATTATTTAAGAAAATAACAAAAGAGCACTAAAACTCAATTATTTTATTTGCAGCAATTACGCGTATCTCATCCGTGTATTCGAGCACCGAAGGTCTCTGGATGGTCAAAGCTATTTCGATAACTCCATCTAAAGAAAAAAATACAATAGACAATAAAATATCTACTGTTGAAAGGTGTCAACCCAATCATCTGTCACTTGACTAAAACCGAGCCAACAAATTCTTTTATAAAAAAATAATATAAAATTATTTTTTAAAAAAATAAAAAGGCTAATCTAACAATTTTGTAAAAAAATTTGTCATGCACGGCCCACCAGGGATCGTGCCTGGCATGGCCAAATCGGCCATGCGCCGTGCCGGGCCGAATTTTTTTTTTTGACTTTTGGTGCAGCCCGATAGGCCTGGGCCATGCCATGCCAGGTGATATGGCTGATCACTTTCCTTGCGCGGTAGCATAACACCTTGCACAATTCCCAAAACCACATGAGTTGATAGCTCATTTCCAGCGTCGGCCTCAGGCTTGCCTCGGCCCCCAGCCTCGGCCTCGGGCTCGCCTCGGCCCCTGGCTTCGGCCTTGCCCTTGCCTCTGCCCCCAACCTTGGCCTCGGGCTCGCCTCGGCCCCTGGCTTCAGCCTTAGCCTCGTCCCTGGCTTCGGCCTCGCCCTCGCCTCAGCCCCCAGCCTCGGCCTCGGGCTCGCCTCGGCCCCTGGTTACGGCCTCAGCCTCGTCCCTGGCTTCGGCCTTGCCCTCGCCTCGACCCCCAGCCTCGGCCTCGGGCTTGCCTCGGCCCCTGGTTATGGTCTCGGCCTCGGCCTCGACCTCGGTCCCTGACCTCGGCCCTCGGCTTCAGCCTCGATACTATACATTGCACGTTCTCCTAGTATCGCGGAGCCAATCTCGGATACCGGACTCAGGGATTTGAGGCACCAACTGCCACATATCTCACTCATCTGTTTTACCGAAATCACGGGCGGTTACCAACGCACTACGCAGTTATCGATATCTACGGTGCATGCTTAACAACTATGCACCCACCAGCCGCTTACAAAGCCAATCCTAACAGAAAATAGAATTTGACAGCTACTCCAAAAAGGGTAAGAGGGACTATCGAATAGGTATATATGCATCCTGACTCACAACGAGAAAGAAAAAAAAAATCTCTACTCTCTCATTCAGATCCCTGTCCTCCAAATCACTGACTTGAGCATCGGAGGGTCCCTGCCGGAACCATCGGTCTGAGACTTTTCTTGCAGGTTCCCGGCTGAAGGGGGTGGTCCCGGCCATTCCTCTTAAGGCCTACGACGCATTCCTGTCGCCTAACGCTCCTCAGAAGTGATTTGGTAGCAACAGATTGGTGCGCCAGGTAGGGGGGCCACGGCAGACAGACATTTCTCCTCACGCGTTTTCTACCCCTCGACCTCTGTAAGGAAGAAGATGGCGGTTACCTGGACACAAGATGCCTCTTCCAGCCAAGCCGCGAGATGCCTACAGTGGGCCGAACAGTCGGAGGCCAACCCCCTGTTCCGCCTCCGAGGCAACCGCGGGCTGAACAGTCGAAGGCCAACCTTCCCGTTCTGCCTCCCATGCAGCCGCAGGCTAGCCAGGACGATCGGCTCGATGCCCTGACCCATCATGTGTAAGATCTGATAGTGGTGGTGCAGGGACTATAGGAGCATGGCTCTGCCGCTATGCCTGCGCCACCTCAACCCCCTCCGCTGCATGTAGAAGGCCATGGAGCCAGTCAACCTCATCGGGGTAGGACCCCTCCTGAGGCCTCCCACCACTCGCCCCGGAAGCCTCGTCACCGGGAGACCTCCAAGCGACAGCGGTCTCTTTCCCATCATTCCGATCACTCTCGCAGGCAGCACAGTGAGAAAGAACCAAGGCACGTGCATTCCTTGCACCGGCAATCTTCCCCGTCTTCATCTTCCGACTCCTCCAAAGAAGACACCAACAGGAAGATCGCTCGTCGAGCCGAGCGATGGCTGGATGAGTATCATCAGCGGTTGAAGGAGCTTAGCCACCAAATTGCCAACCCCCATGGGATGGACCACGACCACCATCCCCCTCTCTCTCGCCGAATTATGGAGGAGCCAGTCCCACATCGGTTCCGGCTTCCCCAGTTGGACCCGTATGACGGCACGACGGACCCTCTAGATCACTTGGAGAGCTACAAGGTCCTCATGCAAGTCCAGAGGGCAACGGACTCCCTTCTCTGTGTGGCCTTCCCAGCCACGCTTCGGAAGGCGGCGCGTGCGTGGTACTCCCATTTACCACCACACAGTATCAACTCTTTCAGGCAACTCAAGCGGTCTTTCCTGGCCCACTTTGATGCATGTCGGAAGATCCCTCGGGTGGCTGATAGCCTGTTCGTCGTCCAACAAAGGAGGGGCGAAACCCTGAAGGACTTCGTCGCTCAGCTTAAAGAAGCTACACTCGAGGTTTATAACCTTGAGGATTCTGTGGCCACCCTAGCCCTGAAGCAAGGACTCCGTCCTTCCAGATTTGCCTACTCCTTGGACAAGAAGCCTCCCAGCTCCTATGCTGAATTACTAAGCCGGGCACATAAGTATATTCACGCCGACGAAGCAGACTCTTCCAGGAGGGAGGCCGACAAAGGCTCCAGCAAGAAGCCAGTACCCTCTGAACCTGCTGGGGGACGACCAGAAAGTCTGAGCCACCTCACCCCCAGATAACCAGCCTCAAAAGCTCGTTCCCAAGGAGCAGTTTACCCCTCTCCTCGCTCCAGTATCTCACATTCTGTTAGAGATCGAGGACGAGCCCTACTTTCAGCGCCCACCCCCCATGAAGCCAGGGGTTCCCCGCAGCAAGGAACTCTACTGCCGGTATCACAGGGACTATGTTATGACACTGAAGACTGCTGCCTGTTGAAGAAGGACATTGAGGAACTTGTCCAGCAAGGTCACTTGGGCAAGTTCGTCCGAAGAGGGAACCCCACTGCCCCGGGCCCGTCGATGCCTCCCGCACCTCAGATCGGCATGGACAACAACCCGACGGAAAAGACAATAGCTATGGTTTCCTGGGGGGCAGGCAGCAATTCAAAGAGGCATGAGGGGTTAGATTCTGTAATACCTTTCTTTAGAAAGGATTTAGATGGGGTAGTGAACAAACATGACGACAGTGTCATCGTGTTATGACAATAGCCAAACATCCTGTAAAGAGAATTTTAGTAGACAGTGGAAGTTTTGTTGATGTTTTGAGCTACGAAGCTTTTGTTCGGATGAACCTACCTAACTCTTCTCTTCGACCCATCACCACGCCCTTGATGGGCTTCATCGGAGATTCGGTAAGGGCCGAAGGAAAGATCACCCTCCCTATCACAACCGGGACTCCGCCGCGTCAAAGCACGGTTGTCATAAATTTCCTGGTGGTTCAGGTCCCACTGGCCCATAATGTTATCTTAGGAAGACCTGACTTGAACCTGTTGGACGCCGTCATATCTACTAAAAGGCTACTTGTGAAGTTCCCTACTAATGAAGGAATTGGGGAGATGAGGGGAGAACATAACCCATTACCGCTCTGTTATCACTTGGCCCCTAGTCTACAAGAGTCGACACCGGCCACTGCGCCCGAGCCGTTAGACCCTCGAGACTTGGAAAAAAGGGAGGAGCTGGCTGAACATCTACTAACCTTCCCATTGGGAGAGGACCCGACCAGAACCATCCAGCTTGGAGCCCTACTTCCAGAGGAAGCACGTGATCAACTCCTTGCCTTCTTACGTGCGAACTCTGACATCTTTGCATGGTCATCCTCCGACATGCCAGGCATCCCTGAGGAGGTAATCACCCACAAACTCAACATCAAACCAGAATGCCGATCCATCCAGCAGAAGAAGAGAAACTTCGCCCCAAACCGACAGCAGGCCATAGACGGGGAGATTCGCAAACTAGAAGCGACGGGCCACATTCGAGAAGTTCATTACCCCGATTGGCTAGCCAATGTCGTGATGGTCTGTAAGGCTAACGAAAGCTGGAGGATGTACATGGACTTCACTGACTTCAACAAAGCATGCCCCAAGGATAGCTTCTCATTGCCTCGAATTGATCAGCTGGTGGACGCTACGTCCGGGCACGAAACCTTGAGCTTCATGGATTCCTTCTCAGGGTACAACCAAATCAAGATGGACTCAGCTGACGAGGAAGCTACTTCATTTATAATGGAGAAGGGAATATATTGTTATAAGGTGATGTCGTTTGGACTAAAGAACATTGGAGCCACCTACCAGAAGCTGATGAACAAGATCTTCGAAGACTAGATCGGACGCAACATGGAGGTATACGTAAACGATATGCTAACCAAGAGCACTCATACCATTGATCGTATTGCCAACCTGGCGGAGACCTTCGACAACCTCCGTCGGTATCAGATGAGACTGAACCCCGCAAGTGTGCCTTCGGGGTAATAGCAGGCAAGTTCTTAGGTTTCATGGTGATGCAACGTGGGATTGAAGCAACCCTGANTTAAATATATCAGTAAATATTTTAAATATTATAATTTGTAAATATAAAAATAATTATTTACTTGGAAAGAATTAAGAGTTTTTGAATAAAAATTTAAGTTTAAGTTGATTCTTTTTAATCTTATTTAATTTTTTAATAGATATATATTTAATGATCAATTACTAAGTTTTAAATATAAAAAAATAGTTAGATGCTTGATTCAAATGCAATATTTTGGATTGGATCCGAATAGACCTGAAAGATTCGTTTGATCTAAATTCCTTCCATAGAACTGACCTACCGATCTGTTTAGCAAATGGGTTGAATTTGGGCCCTAAATGAAATCAATTCCATAATATAAAACCAGGTTGAACTAGAATAAAGCATGGCCTGATCCAATCGGACTTAACCTTTTTCCAACCCTGGTTAGATGTATCAATGAACCAAATGTATTGCTCGACCTATGTAAACTTAGCTTGACCTATGTAAAAATTAGTTCGATGGACCACCAACCATATCAATCTGGCTCAGCTTCTTTCACAAGTCATCTTACCATGGCCTACAACATCAGAGAGTCCGAACCAACCTTCAGGCCCACTGCCTAGCTTGCTGGGCGACCATGTTGTCTTAGCCCATACTAGTTCAACAAGTTAGGTAATGATTTTAATTTTTTAAAACTAATTTTAAAGAACTATATATATATATATATCTTTCTTCCTAACTTTTCATCACCATCATATCGTCTCGCCATTGTGTTGCTCAATCTCTTTCTTCTTTTCTACCGTCACTCCTTAATAACCATGAAACAATATAAGGCGAAAAATAAAAATACAGTTCTAGTTCCATTACTTGCACCATAAACTCAATTATTATATTTTAGATCTTAATTAACTCCAAACTTAATAGCTGATGTGGCTGATCACTTCCCTTAGGCGGTAGCATAACACCTTGCGCAATTTCCGGGACTAGATGAGTTGATAGCTCGTTTCCAGCATCGGCCCCTGGCTTCGGCCTCGCCTCGCCTCAGCCCAGCCTCGGGATCGGCCTTGGCTCGCCCCGCCTCGGCTCTCAGCCTCGGGCTCGCCTCGGCCCCTGGCTTCGGCCTCCAGCTCCAGCTTAGCCTCGGCCTCGTTCCTGGCTTTGGCCTCTTCCTCGCCTCGGCCCCTGGCTCCAGCCTCAGCCTCGGGCTCGCCTCGGTCCCTGGCTTCGGCCTCACCTCGCCTCGGCCCCTACCTCAGCCTCGGGCTCGCCTCGGCCCATGGCTTCGGCCTCAGCCTCGGCCCCCCTTCGGCCTCGGCCTCATTCCTGGCTTTGGCCTCGCCCTCGCCTCGGCCCCTAGCCTCGGCCTGGCTCGCCTCGCCCCGGGCTTCGGCTTCGACCTCGGTCCTTGACCTCGGCTTCGGCCTCGTTACTTTACATGGCACATTCTCCTAGTATCGGAGCCAATCTCAGATACCGAACTTAGGGATTTGAGGCACCAATTGATGCATATCTCACTCATCTGTTTTACCAAAGTCCGGGCGGTTACCAACATACTATGTAGTTATTGATATCTACGGTGCATGCTTAACAACTACGCACCCGCCAGCCGCTTACGAAGCCAATCCTAACAGAAAATGGGATTCGACAGTTACTCCACAAAGGGTAAGAGGGACTATCAAACAGGTATATATGCATCCCGACTCACAACGAGGAGGGGGACTCAATCTCTACTCTCATTCAGACCCCTGTTCTCCAAATCGCTGACTTGAGCGTCGGTGGGTCCCCGCCGGAACCATCGGTCCGAAACTTTTCTTGCAGGTTTCCAGCTGAAGGAGTGGTCCATGTCATTCCTCTGAAGGCCTACGAAGCATTTCTATCGCCTGACGCTCCTCAAAAGTGATTTGGCGGCAATAGATTGGCGCGCCAGGAAGGGAAACTACGGCAGACAGACATTTATCCTCACATCTGCTACCCCTCGACCTCTGTAAGGAAGAAGATGGCGGTTACCCCGGGCACAAGACGCCTCTTCTAGCCAAGCCGCGGGACGCCTACAACGGCTGAACAGTCGGAGGCCAACCTCCCTGTTCCGCCTCTGAGGCAACCGCGGGCTGAACAGTCAGAGGCCAACCTCCCTATTCCGCCTCCCATGTAGCCGCAGGCTAGCCAAGCCGATCGGCTCGATGCCCTGACTCATCATGTGCAAGATCTGATAGTGGTGGTACGGGGACTGCAGGAGCGGGGCTCGCCGCTATGCCTGTGCCACCTCAACACACGCAAATCCCTTGGGTCTTGGAACCGAAAGGGGAGATGACTGGATCCTTCATGTGGACGGAGTGTTAAATTCCCAAGGGAGCGGAGCGGGCCTCATTCTGGCTAGTCCGGATGGAGTCATGATCGAGTATGCCCTTCATTTTCTCTTCCCAGCTACTAACAATCAGGCGGAGTATGAAGCCCTACTGTTTGGAATAAGATCAGCCCGAGAGCTCGGGGTGAAATGCCTTAGAGTATTCACTAACTCCCAGCTAGTCACCAGCCAAATCAGAGGGCAGTACGAGGCGCGGGATTCTACTATGTCCCATTACTTAAGTATGGTGCAGTCACAAGCCTCTCCCTTAGCCTACTTCAGCGTCAGCTACATTCCTCGGGGGGAGAACACCAGAGCTGACGCCTTGTCCCGACTAGCCACCTCAGCTGACAGGACTTGGGAAGAGCTTACATAGAGCATCTAGAAGCCCCAAGCATTGAGGCAACAGAAGAAGCCCTGCCAGTCAACATGAGCCCTCTTAGATGGACGTTTACATTCGGTACCTTACCGATGGCTCCCTCCCTGAAAACCCGACTGAGGCCAAGCTACTCAAATGGTGGGCCCCAAAGTTTCTAATGATGGACGGAAGGCTTTACCGAAGGTCGTTCTCATACCCGGTCCTCAGATGCATCGGCCCCGTGGAAGCAGACTACATCTTGCGGAAATCCATGAAGGCATATGCGGAATTCACCTGGGGGGCAGAGCCCTGGCATACAAAGCCCTCCGGCAAGGATACTACTGGCTAACAATGAGGGAGGACGCATCCGAGCTCGTCAAGAAATGCGATAGTTGTCAACGTCATGCCAACATCCAGTGGCAGCCGACGTCCTAGCTGACCCCTCTGGCAGCACCTTGGCCCTTCGCTCAGTGGGGCATGGACATCCTGGGACCATTCCCTTCAGCCTCTGGTCAACGCAAATTTCTGCTGGTAGCCCGTCAACCATTTCATCAAGTGGGTCGAGGTGAAGCACTCGCCAAGATCACTGAGGGCAAGTCTGACAATATGGCCTTCCGAGAATTCTGCACCGAGCTGGGTATCTATCAGCGGTTCACCTCCGTAGGGCATCCCCAGACCAACGACGCGGCCGAGGTGAGCAACCGTATTATTCTTCAAGGACTTAGAGCCTGGTTAGATGACTGCAAAGGACGGTGGGTGGAGGAGCTCCTTAATGTACTGTGGGCCTACCACACAAGGCCGTGGGCTCCCATAGGGAGACCCCCTTCAGCCTAGTCTTCGGATCTAAGCTGTTATCCCTGTGGAGATAGGTCCCCCGAGCCCCTGGACGGAGATGTACAATGAGAGGACAACCCAAATCAGTTGCAGACCGACCTCGACCTAGTGGAAGAACTACGAGACCGAGCGCGACTCCGGATGGCAGCTTACCGACAGCGAACGACAAAGTATTAGAATGATCACGTCCTCCCCAAGGCATTCTTGCCAGGAGACCTAGTCCTTCGACGAGCTGAAGTTTCAAAGCTGACGGAGGGAGACAAGCTAGCACCGAAATGGGAAGGACCCTATCGAGTCGCTGAGGCACTCCCCCATGAGCGTACAAAATCAAGGGGTGGGATGGGAAGCCTCTCCTCGCACTTGGAACGCAGACAACCTACGCCGGTACTATCAATAGTTTTGTGTCCTTAATTTGAGCATGTTTACCACAGTAATATTCATTCTCACTAACAAGTCTTTGAGTGTCCCTGCTTCTCAACCCAAAAGCCTGACTCCTGGCACGGAAGCCCAGGTCCGCGGCACCCGAAGCCCGGCTCCGCGGCACACAAAGCCCGGCTCCGCATCGGCACCCAAAGCCGGCTCTGCATTGGCACCCGAAGCCCGGCTCCGTCAGCACCCGAAGCCCGACTCCGCATCGGCACTGAAGCCCGACTCAGCGTCAGTACTTAAGCCCGACTTCGTGTCGGCGCATAGCGGTCTTGGCCTTGGCCTCGGCCCCCCAGCTTTGCTCCGCGTCGGCACGTGAGTCCAACCCCGCGTCAGCGTCCAGCCTGACTGCGCGTTGACTTGGTTCCATGTCAGTGTTCAAATCTGACTCTGTACCAGCTCTCGGACCAAGCTACAAGTACTCCGTAGCCGGATATCTACTCCTAAATCGACTTCGTCTGCACTTCACTCCCTGGGCCCTCGCGGCCTTGGCAGTGGCCTAGGGCTAAGGCCAGGTCTTCAAATTAAACAGTCAGAATCTAAACCTCTAATAATGCTTGCCAATGATCTCGGCCTCGACTATTCCCCAAAATTGACCCGCACTGGCCCACACGCATTACCTTGTAAACTAAACTCGCTAGCTACGGGCAAATTAAGTGAAGACCGAATCAGAAAATTTATTAATGGAAAAACGTTTACAAAATTGCCGATGAGTCTGACTTTGTACAAAAAAGAAAAAAGAACGCAGTAAACTATTCATGGCTCAACTAACGGACCACGGACGGAGAGGTGTTTTCGGGTGATGTGTCCTCCGAATCCTCGTCTGGGTCCAGGCTGCCCAAATCATTGAGAGACTACGACCTTCATTGCCCTGTCCTTGTAGTCCTGGAAGCCCGCATTGTAGGTGAAGGCAGTGGCTTCAGCTAGCCTTCCCTATAACTAGCAGACTGGTGAAAGTCTTCAACTGCCTCGGTAGCCTTAGCCTCCACCGTGCCATCACAGCCTTCATTTCAGTAACTTCAGCCTCTGCCGCTACCACCGCTGCCTTCATCTCAATAACTAATGCATTGGAGCTCCGGGCTATTTCTTCGACGTTTTCTGCCGCTCCTCGGCTGTATCTCTTAAGGTATTGGCGGTTTCCAGGCTGCTTCGGCATATAAGCAGCTCTATCTCCAGATGCCTACTATGCTCTTCTGCTGCCCGTGCCGCCTCCAAAGCTCTCTCGGCCTTCTCGGTCTGAGTCTAACCCTCTGCCATGGCCATGTGTCGAGCCCTCTCAGCCCTCTCTACTCGGGCTCACCCTCGGCTCTGGCCATTTCAAGAGCCTCTTCGGCCCTTTTTACCCGGGCCTCCTCTTCGGCTCTCTTGGAGAGGACGGCTTCTAAACCTTCTCCGCCTCCTTCGCTCTGGCGTTGGCGCATTGGGTCTCTCTCTCTGATCGGCCAAGTGCGGCCTTGGCCTGGGAAAGGGTTCTTTTCAAGGCAACCAGGGAATCACCGCCTGCGTGAAGGGCACAGTTAAAAACTTGCCATGGTTAAGCTAAATTAAAAGGGCTCTACACTTACCCAAAGATGGGCCACAAAGGCCTCTCGAAAAAAAGACGAAGTTCTCTGCTCCTGGAGGATTCCTTGGAGATGGGCAGGCATACTGGCGCCATTGTCCACTCCGCCCAGCCCCTTATGCTCGAGGAGGACCTTGAAGGATAGGGCGGCTTCGTCCTCGATGGCAGGCTCCGAAGCCAGTGGTATGTCAGGGATTGACGAGGTCCCCCCCCTTCTGCAGCCCTAGGGGTTTCCTCATCGCCACCTCTGTTTGAAGGGGTTCTGCTACCCCTCTGCTTCGATAGCCTCGGGAACGGGATTTTGAAGGGGTTCCGCTACCCCTTCTGCTTGACGGCCTCGGGAACGGGGTCGGGGGTCAGCTCTACGACCCCCGCGTCCAGCAAGATTGACGGTGATGCGGCATGTCCGCCCTTGGTTCCTCCGGTGGTGTATCGGTCGAGGTCGACATCCGCTTCCTCTCCATCCAAGGCCGAGGGAAAGTGGTGTCGGAGATCAAGATCACATGGGCGATGGTGATCGTGGCCTTTTCCTCTGCTCGTTGGCCCCTCTAGTTTTCTCTTTGGCCTTTTCAACTATGGCCTTTTTCCTGGCTGCTTGGCTATAGCTTTCTCTCAGAAGGGGCCCCCACGCCCGGCTCTCCTCGCGTCGGCCGTTGCCTTCCTCACCTCCTCAAGCGAAGGTAACATACCTACACAGCGATCGAACGTCAAAAAAAAAAAGGTGGGGGGGGGGGTGGGGGGAAGGAAAGAAGAAAAGAAAAAGGATGAGGTGGGTGAATTACTCACCACTGATGGAATAAGACTGGCAAGTTGGAGGTTTTCTTTCGATTAAAAGCTGGTTGCACCGAGGGATGTCGACAGTCAAAAGCTCTCCAAATGTCATTCGATCCCTCGAAGTAGGAAGAATCCCTATTTGCATCGGTGTTGGGTGTTCNTTATTATTTCGCTGCCCATATCACATAACTCATTGGTCACGTCGTTGCTCTACGGGAAGGAAATATTGTTCTATGAAGATATTATTTTGGTACTTCGGACGAATGAGCAGAGGGAGAAGATGACCAAGGATGCTATTCCCCATAAGGGTCTATCAGTTGGGGAAGGGTCAGGTAGAGGCAGGGACATGAGCAGGCCTTGGGGACGATCAAAGTCCAAGAAGGCTAGGTGCTACAAGTGTGGTGAGGTAGGATATTTTAAAAGGGATTATCCTAAGTAAAAAAAGGAGAAAAGGAAGGATCTGAATCTATGAGTACAGTTGTAGGCCAAGAGGTGAAGGAAGATCTCTTGGTGATATCAGATGGTCACAGGCACAGCACAGAGGTGTGGACTTGGATTTAGCTTATTCTCATCATTACACTCCCAACCGATCATAGTTACTTACATAGAGGTTGATGAGGGGTGTGTGACTTTGGAGATGATCAGCCTAGCAAAATGGCAGGGATTGGCACATGAGGGTGAGGATGTTTGATGGCATGGTGCATACTCTTACAGCGTAAAGCATATCCCAAAACACAAGAAGAATCTGGTGTCACTGGGATACCAGAGCAGACTAATACAGCTTCAGCAATCATGCCAGGAGTGGAGTTCTGAACATCTCCAATGGAGCTATGATGGTGATGAGAGGGAGAAGGCTGAAGAACAACCTATACAAGTTGGAGGCTATGTGATCGAAAATCTGAGGCAGCTATGGAACAGGATCCTCGGGATGTGTACAGGATGTGACATTACCGTCTAGGCCACATGAAAGATAAGTGGATAAAAGAACTGAGCAAGAGAGGCTACTTTCGAACATGAGTGGTGAAGATATGGAGATCTATGAGCCATATCAGATGAAAAAGCAGAGAGAGTGCAGTTCTAGGTCAGCACAGTAGGAGTGTAGAACCCTGAAGCTAGTACACATGGATGTCTGGGGACTAGCTTCAGTTTTTGAAAGGAATGGGGCCAGATACTTCTTTACCCGATAGATGATTTCTCAAAGAAGCTGTAGGTCTACTACATGAAGAAGAAATCAGAGGTCTTCACCAAGTTTAGAATCTGAAAGGCTGAGGTGGAGAGGGCCAGGGTAAGAGTATGAAATGTCTGAGATCAGACAATGGGGGGAATACATCAGCAGGGAGTTTCAAAGATTTCATGAGGAGTGGGGCATCAAAAGGAACTTCTCGATGATGAAAACTTCTTAACATGAAGGGGTGGCTGAAAAGATGAACAGAACACTACTGAAAAAAGCAAGATGCTTGAGGTTTAGGCATAGCTTACAAAGATGTTATGGGTTGACGGAGTAGGTGCAACTATCTACTTGGTTAATCAGTCACCGCACACTAGGTTGGATAGAGACATTCCAGATGAGATATGGTCTAGAGGAAAGACAAGCCTGAACCATTTGAGGGTGTTTGGATACACAGCATATATGCATGTTGGTGCTGGGGAGCGAGAAAGTTGAGCGTTAGGTCAAAGAAGATGGTGTTTCATGGCTACCCACGTGGAATCAAGGGGTATCGTCTGTGGGACCCCTTGAAGAAGAAGGTTGTCATTAGCAGGGATGCGACCTTCGATGAGAGCTCGATCCTCCAGAGCAGACATGGTACAGATGCACAGCAGGGATTACATGAGGTGAAATACGGTAACACTAGTACCTCCTATACAGTCGTGTCATTTGCTAGTGGACCAGAAGGATTTGAGATTCAAGTGGAGAGGACTAGTAGAGGGATCAAAAGCCAGGAAGTTCAGCAGGATGCAGCTAAGCAAAGGACTCAGAAGGATGCAGCTGGGCAGGGGACTGATATTGAGATCGCACTGCACAAGCCTAGGAGAAATGTGCGACCACCGGTTCGATACGGCTTTGAGTATTCGGTGTCATATGCCTTGGTGACAGCGAATGAAGACCTTACACCTATCAGGAGGCTGTGAAAAGCCAAAACAGTCAGGACAGGGATAGGTGGGTCCAGGCTATGGTAGAAGATGCAGGTTATGGCAGAGAAGATGCAGTCTTTTCATAAGACTGGCACATGGCAGGTGATCCAATTACCACAAGGAAAGAAACCCATTGGTTGCAAATGGATTTATCAGCACAAGAAAGAGCCTTTAGAGCAAGGAGGTATTAGGTACAAGGCAGGACTAATGGCCAAAGGATACTCTCGGAAGGAATGCTTGACTATGGAGAGCTGGTGGAAGAAGGTGGAGTAGAGCTGGTTAAGGTATACACCAAGGAGAACCTAATAATGCACTGACCAAGGTTCTTTCACGGGACAACTTTCATAGGGATGCAGCTGATGGACACAGCGGACGTGCTGAGGCCTTGAAAGAACCAAGATAGAAATTGTTGGGCCTGGTGTGGTGCTATTAAGGCCCAGGGGGGCTAACTTGTATTGGGCTAGGTGTAGGTCCAAGGGTTAAGATTAAATCAAGTCATGGGTGAACACGGGCTTGGGGATTGGTTTAGTCTCATTGGGTTAGTCCATGAAAGTTTTTGTTGAGTATGGGCCTGGCCCACTTCATGGGTGAACACGGGCTTGGGATTAGTTTAATCTCATTGGGTTAGTCCATGGGAGTTGTTGTTGAGTTTGGGTTTGGCCCACTTCATGAATGTATTTAAACTCTAGTCTCTAGGGTTTGGATGGAATAGAACAAATTTTTTTCTCCCAATCCTCTCTCACCATAGGATGGTCATGGGTGAACACGGGCTGGGGATTAGTTTAATCTCATTGGGTTAGTCCATGAGAGTTTTTGTTGAGTCTGGGCTTGGCTCACTTCGTGGATGTATTTAAACTCTAGTTTCTAGGGTTTGGATAGAATAGAATAGATTCTTTTCTCCCAATCCTCTCTCACCACAGGATGATCATGGGTGAACACGGGCTTGGGGCCCACTTCGTGGATCGTGGATGTATTTAAACTCTAGTTTCTAGGGTTTGGATGGAATAGAACATATTCTTTTCTCCAATCCTCTCTCACCATAGGACGACAGCCTTATCTTCTCTCCTCCACTTCTCCCATGCGTCTTCGTGCGTTCTATTGGAATTTAGCGGGGTTAGCGGGGCTTCACAGTTCCTAGCCAAACGAAGCCCATCGCGTGTAAGCCCGATCGTGGAGGTAATAAAGGTGCTATGGAGGTTTGAACCTGGAACCAAAGGATTCAAAGGCAAACGCTTTACCGCTGCGCCAATTTAATTATTGGCAACAAAGGGTGAAAGCTCATAATACTTCTTTAGCAAGGTTAATTTTATTGCCGTTCATCGAGGACTAAACCCTAACAGCCATCAAGATGATTGGCTTATTAAATCTACCATAATCATACCTCATTTTATTTTTAAAAGTACTAAACTTGGCATATGCAATTCACATGAGGTTCTAGATGGCTATCATCTTATATTTTGAACTATTTATTTATTTTGATAATGGTACATCCAAGTCTTTCCTCAACATAATTGAACTATATAGGATACACAGATTTAAAGTGAGAAAAAAAATTACTAGAATTGTAATTGATAACTACTTTGTGTAAAGCCATACTTCTAGTTTCCTGTATTTGTTCCTTCATAAGATGTTTTTTGTAGACAATGGTACAATTTAATAATTTATTGGAAATAATTTTACACTATGCTGTCATATTGCTTGATCAGTTTGGTCTATAATCAGCCGGGTAGAATAATCCAAGCCCTACTCCTTGTCCAAGGTCGCATTCATAGGGTCCGTGACCATGGAGGGCCCCATGATTTGGCTTGAGGTGCCTTTCCTTCCCATGTCTACCCTAGGGAGAGATCGTTTCCTCATGGGAAGGACAACCCACGCAACACAAGACTTGGAATGAAACCTCTTTTAGCTAAATTGTGGGCCTTTTGGATCTTATTACGAAAGACTGTCATTACCTTTCATAGGATTAAGTCTTTAGAATTTTATGATTACTTTAGTTACACTTATAGAGTGCATTTGATACATTGGATTGGATGGGGATAGAATTTTTTCTAGTTCTTTTTTTATGTTTGTTTTCTTTCAAAACAGGATAAATCTTGTCAAATAGGTAATTCCATTGAAAGGGGATGACCTATCCTATCAAAGAGGCTTTTTTTTTATCCTATCAATTTACTACTTTATTTTCTCTCTCTTTTTTTAACCCTTGTCCTCGGCAATGACTGTTATGTAGTATCCCGTTTTGGTAAATGGTCCTATTTTATTGCAATATAGCTTAATCGTTTGCGAATATTCTCAACGATAGCCATCCACTAGTTAATAAGTGATATCTCTTTTGAAATTTGAAATTTAACAAAATGCCTACTTTGATGGGAGTAGGCAGTGGAAGGGAGTTAATAAATCTCTTTAAATAGAGATCCCTTCTAAGGTTTTCGATAACATAATATCATCCGAGAGAAAACCAGAAGGAAGCAGAGATATTGGGTCCCTGATCAAGAGCATATCCTGAGGGCATACACCATCCAGAGAGGTAGATCAAGATCCAGAGAGGTAGATCTGAAGTTGATTCAGATAGAGAGGAGATCAAGATCCTGATTCAGATCTTCGAGTGGTAGACCATAAACAATGGTCGGAGGTAATACAAAGATTCTATCTATTATTTCTATACAATTTTATGTAGATTATTAATAAATTTCTAACAGTTGGTATCGGAGCATCAATACCTCTGCCTTGTTTTTATTGTAAGTGTTTCCATCGTTTCAGATTTAATTATTTTGGGATCTAATTAAATCTTTTAGAACAATTTATATTTTATTGTTTGTAAGCTTTATTGGTCTCTATTTCTCTCACATTTGGGATAGTTCAAAGGGGAGGCTACTAGTAGTATCCTGGATTATTTGACCCAACGAACATGTGGTAGGGATATTAGGGACGCCCAAAAGGAAGGCTACTGGTAGTATCTTCGTGCATTTTATGTATTTTATCCAACTACCTACGTATCGAAAAAGTTGATAGATCGCCTCAAAATCATCGAAATTTATTTCTTTTATTCTTAGGGATGAGAACTTAAGGATATGGTGTGGTGGTTAAGAATCCTCCTTCAAGAGGTTGCCGGTTCATTAAAGAAAGAAAACAGGTTCGGTTTCACGGAAATGGGGGGCCATGATGCCATTTAAAAAAAAAAGAATTGCGAAGATCTGATGATTCTATGGTTCCGATTTTTGAGCGCAAACGTACGTGACGTGGCCTCTTCTGTTGGATCCGATTTATGCTCACAGAATTTTCAGCAGAAACGTGGCATGGCCTCTTCTGTTAAAGAGAGAAAAACAGTGGAAACGTGGCTCTGTTAAAGAAAGAAAAATAAAAACGTAAAGAGAAAAATGTGGTCTTTCTCGCCTATGGGTTTTTTCGGTTTTATCATGGATGTTATAAAAAAAATGTAAGACTGCATTTTTCTGAGATCCACGCATCATGATCTCCTGATCATCCTGATCTCCTGATCTCATGGCGATTTAAAATCAGTTGGATTGGATAAATTTTAAATGCATGCTATTATCTGTTTAATGTTTTATTATATCATGTGATATGATTTATTTTATCATTTGTTTCTTAAGTTTAAATTTTTTGTATTAAAATACGCCTCCTGAGTTTCTATGTCTACGGTCATAGACTGGCCCAAGAGAATAATGATCAGCTACGGCCGAACGTGTTTTAATTAACAAAAAATTTTCTTAAGATGATAATTTTAAAATTCATTAAATAGATAATTGATATGCTATCTCCTGTTTTGCATATTAGATTTATTTTATGTATGAATACAATATATTTGGTGGTAGTGTGAAAAATCACAGTGCAAATCCTTTCAAGGTTTGATTGGTCAATTGGTGTCTAGAAAAGTGAAGAGATTGTGGTTACTTAATTGGTTCCGTTGACTGACCTAAGGAAGCAATGGGGGGACCCTACCTCTCTTCCACTGGCCTAGCCAATTTGATTAATTCAGATCTTGATTTGGAAATGTTATGTTGATTAAGATCACTACCTAATAATCATGCTAAATTGGGTTAATCTATATGCATATAATGGAGTTCAAATGTCATGTGATTAACATGATTTTGATTAATTGAGGAGTAGCTACATCTTTAATTAATCAAAATTATATATTGAGTTGCAAAGATCACATAAGGTTAGATGACATTAATTATAATTAATTATATTAATGCAATGAATCTTATCCCACAGGAATTTTTATTGCACTGATATAATTAATTAGGATGGGATAACAAATTGTTTTCTTAATTATCCATAGGAATTAAGAAAGGAATATAATTTGTTAGTCACATCATTAAGTTAATAAGTTAATGAGTCTATTTAAGTATAATAACTTAGCCCACATGTAGTTATTATATGTTATTGATTCATGTTATTGCATGTTTACATTGGTAAGACATGACATTAAGTTATATGCCTTAAATTCAATTACATGAACATGATTTTTATTTTTATGCAGCTATGTGGCCTGTTAATATTTCTAATATGAAATGTGATGTTCCCGATTTAAGTGGTGATAATTATAAATTATGGAAGGAGAAAATTCTTTTCAATTAGGGTGCATGGATATTGACTACGCTATCAGGAAGGATGAACCATATTTGGTTACATCTACTAGCACTCAGGCTGAGATTGCTGCGTATGAACGATGGGAGCGATCCAATCGCCTCAGTATGATTTCATACGTACTAAGATTTCTGCTAGTATACGTGGTTCAATTCCTGAGTGCAAAAATGTCAAGGAACTTTTGAAGGCAATTGATGCACAATTTGAGTCTTCAGATAAGGCACTGGCTAGTACCCTAATGGCAAAATTGTCATCAATGAATCTCACTACTATTGGAGGTGTGCGTGAGCACATCATGAAGATGAGGGATATTGCGGCTCAGTTGAAATCCCTAGAGGTTGAGATATCAGAATCTTTCTTAGTGCACTTTATTTTGAATTCATTCCCATAGCAGTATAGTCCCTTTAAAATATCTTACAACACACATAAGGACAAATGGTCAATTAATGAACTTCTGACCATGTGTGTTCAAGAGGAAGGGAGGCTAAATTTGGAAATGAAAGAAAGTGTACATTTAGCCACTCAGAGAAAGGCTAAAGCTCCTAAAGCCAAACGCAAAGGAAAGGGTAAAGTACCCATCCATACAAAGACAAGAAAGAGTCCAAGTGCTTTTTTTGCAAGAAGAAAGGGCATATAAAGAAAGATTGCTTCAAATTCAAGGTTTGGCTTGATAAGAAAGGTACTCTAACCTCATTTGTATGTTATGAATTCAATTTGGTTATATGTTATAACACATGGTGGATTGATTTTGGTTCTACAATCCATATTTTAAATACCTTGCAGGGTTTTCTAAATCAAAGGAAACCATTGGGAAGTGAACAAAGCATCTATTCAGGAAACAAGATGGGTTCACATGTGGAAGCGATTGGGATGTGCAAACTTATTTTAGATTCTGGTTTTGTTTTAGATTTGGAAAAGACATTTTATATTCCAAGTTTCTTTAGAAATTTGATTTTAGTGTCAAGGCTTGTACCAGCAGGATATTCTTTTAATTTTAATAAATACTCTGTTGATTTATTTATAAATCTAAGCTTATTGGGAATGGTACATTGTCTGACAATCTTTTCCAAATAATTTAAAAAATAATACCTCCTATAATGTGATGCACACCCAAACTGGTATGAAAAGATGTGTTATGAATGAGAATTCCTCTATTTGTGGTATTAGAGATTAGGTCACATCTTCATTGAGAGAATTAAAAGATTAGTAAAAGATGGAGTACTTGATACTCTTGATTTTATTAATTTTGGCACTTGTGTGGATTGCATAAAGGGAAAGCAAACCAACAAGTCCAAGAAAGATGCCAAGAGAAGTTCAGAAATACTAGAGATCATACATACGGATATCTGTAGTCCAGATATGGATGGTCAGAGATACTTCATCTCATTTATTGATGACTATTCACGATATATGTATCTCTACTTGCTTCATAATAAGAACGAAGCATTAGATGCCTTTAAGGTATTCAAGGCAGAAGTAGAGAAACAATGCGGCAAGCAAATTAAAATCGTGAGTTCAGATAGAGGTGGAGAATATTATGGTAGATACACTGAGAATGGACAAGCACCTAGTCCGTTTGTTTGGTTTCTTGAAGAAAATGGAATTGTTGCACAATACACCATATCGGGGTCTCTGACCAAAATGGTGTAGCTGAAAGGAGAAACCGAATATTATTGGACATGGTAAGGAGCATGATGTTAGCTCTAACCTACCTAAATCTTTGTGGACTAAAGCTCTTAAAACATCTGCGTATATATTAAACCGGGTTCCAACCAAGGCTATTTCCAAAATGCCATTTGAGTTATTTAAAGGTTGAAAACCAAGTTTGCAACATATACGTGTTTGGGGATGCCCATCTGAAGTAAGAGATTATAATCCACAAGAAAAGAAACTAGACCCAAGGACTATTAGTGGATATTTTATTGGAAATGCTGAGAAGTCCAAGGGTTATAGATTTTATTGTCCATCTCATAGCACTAGGATTATGGAATCAAGAAATGCAAAATTTTCGAGAATGACTTGATCAGTGGGAGTGATTATTGGAGAACACGGAATACCCCCAAGATCACGGCTATAGCGTATATAAGTAATACAAAAAACTTTTACCGTTCTAATCTATGAGTACAAGATCATACCTTCATATTTGAACTTTGGATCACTTTGATTCGACTGCTCGACCTCAACCTTTAGCCTTCCGTCGTATTCCCGAAAATACCTTCTTTCTGTCACAAGATGGTGGGATCTCTTGGCCGTCCTAGGGTTTCTTGTTTTTCTTTTTCCAAAAAACATTCTCCCTAGCAACCAACTGAGAGGGTATTTATAGGGCTACAACAGGGACCAATAGGCAAATATGAAAAGGACTTCCCACGTAATTAAATCTTCCAATCCTACCCCGGGTTAGGATTCAATTACGTAAATTACAATTTATTCCACTAAAGAATTATAATTGTACTCCTAATCATATTCAAATTTATATTTTCGAGCCTTTAATATTAAATACTTATTATCTCCCCACGTTAAGATTACATATATCCACCAATTAAATTTAATTACTGATAATATAATTTAATTAGCTTTTATTATCCTTGAGACCTATCCACTTAACTTATTTGATGTATCGGATTCAAAATCCACTTGCAAGATTTGATACTATCAAAACTTATAAGCTTCCTCAAGGGGATATCATCAATCCAATTTATCAGAATGTGGTTTCCTTCAACTATTAATATTCACCATATATATAATGTTATTGCCCAACCCACTGAGTTTATTGACTCATATAGAATCTCACTATGTGTAATCAAAGCACTCTATGTGTAATCAAAGCAATAATCACTACATACACGTGTCTAAAAATAGAATTTAGATTAAGAGCATAAGTAATCATAATATTCATGAGGTTTAAATTATTTTATAAAGTCAGTATAAAATAATTAACTCAACCGGTCCTGTTCAATACACACAAAGTATACTAGCACAAATAGTTAGAATAAACTATTCTCCGTAATCAAGACAGACCTACTAAAAATTGTGCTACAGTTCTACTGATGGTGTGTCCAATTCCATCTAAAACTGTGAACAATATACTTGTATTCCAAAAGAACCGATGATCTAGTCTTCTGTGTGTAAGCCATACTCTACACACTAGATCAAATACTCTTTGTAAATACTAGACACATGCACATATATAGTAAATGACATACATTGCTCAAAATGAATTCTCATTAAAATATAAGATATAACATAAAGCATATCTTTTAGTCTATATCTCTATCAGTGATCAATCTCAGTATTTGGCTTCTTCTGAGAAAGATCATTTAGATATTCCAGCTTCCACTTCAAGTGAGGGATTGGTTGTTTTTATAGCACTCCTCATACTCAAATAAGTGCTCAACAACTAGTCATTGAAATTTCACAAGATGATGATAATCTAGAAGATCATGTTGTTCAACAACAACAATCATTTGTATAAGATACTCCTCAAGAGGTCATTGACACAATATTAAGAAGATCAACTAGAATAAAGAAATCAGCAATTCCTAATGATTATATTGTGTATCTACAGGAATCTGACTATAACATTGGAGCCGAAAATGATCCTGAAACATTTTCACAAGCCATGAGTTCTAAGGAATCAAACTTGTGGTACAATGCCATGAAGGATGAGATGGAATCTATGGCATCTAATCGAGTCTGGGATCTTGTTAAGTTGCCTGATGGTGTAAAAGCCATTGGATGTAGATGGGTCTTTAAAATAAAGAATGACTCACAAGGCAACATTGAAAGATATAAAGCAAGACTCGTTGCCAAAGGGTTCAATCAGAGGGAAGGAATCGACTATACGAAGACATTTTCTCATGTATCCAAGAAAGATTCCCTCCGAATAATTATGGCATTGGTAGCTCATTTTGATTTTGAGTTACATCAAATGGATGTGAAAACTGCATTCCTTAATGGATATCTAGAGGAAGAGGTTTACATGAAACAGCCTGAAGAATTTTCCTCTGGTGATAGTGAGCATTTGGTTTGCAAGCTTAAGAAATCCATATGGATTAAAACAAGCCTCATGTCAGTGGTATTTAAAATTTCATGATGTGATCTCTTCCTTTGATTTTAAAGAGAACATCATGGGAGCAAAATTTGTTTCTTGGTTCTATATGTGGATGACATTCTACTTGCAACCAATGATAAAGGGTTGCTGTATGAGGTGAAACAATTTCTCTCCAAAAATTTTAATATGAAGGATATGAGTGAGGCATCTTATGTCATTGGCATTAAGATCCATAGAGAAAAATCTCGAGGGATTTTAGGATTGTCTCAAGAAACTTATATCAATAAAGTCTTGGAGAGATTTCAGATGAAAAATTGTTCATAAAGTGTTACACCTATAGTAAAGGGTGATAAGTTCGCTTTGAACTAGTGCCCTAAAAATGAACTTGAACGGGAACAGATGCACAACATTCCATATGCTTCAGCTGTTGGAAGCCTAATGTATGCTCAGGTTTGCACAAGACCTGACATTGCATTTGCAGTAGGAATGTTGGGAAGATATTAGAGTAATCCAGGTTTGGACCACTGGAGAGCTGCTAAAAAAGTCATGAGGTATCTTTAAGGGACCAAGGACTACATGCTCATGTATAAACAAATTGATCATTTGGAGATAGAGGGTTACTCAGATTCGGACTTTGCTGGCTGTGTTGATTCTCAGAAATCAACATCAGAATTTATATTTATGTTAGCTGGTGGAGCCATATCATGGAGGAGTGCAAAGCAGACCTTGACTGCTACCTCTACTATGGAAGCGGAGTTCGTTGCTACATCGCAAGGTGTATAATTGAAGAGTTTCATCTCAAGGCTTAGAATTGTTGACTCTATTGCTAAGCCAATTAAACTGTATTGTGACAATTCAGCTGCTGTATTTTTAGCTAAAAACCACAAGAGTGATAGTCGAAGTAAACAATCGACATTAAGTATTTAGCCATAAGAGAATGTGTTAAAGAAAATAAAGTGATCATCGAACACGTTAGCACTGAATTGATGATAGCTGATCCTTTGACTAAAGGCATGCCAATTAAGAATTTTAAGGATCATGTGGTACGAATGGGAGTTGGTTCCATGATATAATTGCATGGATAATAATTTGTACAAAGAAACTCTTATTTCAATTATTTGTTTATTTTTCATTCAGGTGTACACATTATTTGACTTTCGAGAAATTACAAAAATTTTCTTTTGGACTCTGAATGAACATATGGTTTATTCATTATGTTATGTTGTCACATTTGGAATAGTCGTAAAGAAATTGAATGCATTGTAATAGATAGAAGATAATACTCAATTATAGAGGACCTATCGCTATGATTCATGTATTTGATTCTTGTTCAGTGTTGAGAATTGTGGATTAAGATAAAATGTGCAGACCAAGTGAGAGAATGTGGATTAAGACAAATCAGTATCCCGTTTTGGTAGATGGTCCTATTTTATTGCGATATAGCTTAATCGTTTGCAAATAATTCTCAACGATAGCCATCCACTAGTTAATAAGTGATAACGATATCTCTTTTAAAATTGAAATTTAATAAAATGCCTACTTGATGGGAGTAGGCGGTGGAAGGGAGTTAAGAAATCTCTTTAAATAGAGATCCCTTCTAAGGTTTTCGATAACACAATATCATCCGAGAGAAAACCAGAAGGAAGCAGAGATATTGGGTCCCTGATCAAGAGCATATCCTGAGGGCATACACCATCGTGTTCTCGAAGCGGTAGATCAAGATCCAGAGAGGTAGATCTGAAGCTGATTCAGATAGAAAGAAAGATCAAGATCCTGATTCAGATCTTCGAGAGGTAGACCATAAACAATGGCTGAAGATAATACAAAGATTTTATCTATTATTTCAATACAATTTGTGTATATTATTAATATATTTCTAACATGTTATTTTTTTGTAACCCGAGATAGAATAATTTCTATCAAAATTTATTGTTTATCCTTATCTTTTTTTTATCATATCATGTCCTTTAGGATGCATTTGGTACATTGGATTAGAATGATGATAAGATTTTTTAGCTATTTTTTATGCTTGTTTTCCAAAGATAAAATAAAATTTTATCTCATGGGATAGTTAATTCAGTTAACAAATAAATAATTTATCTTACAAAAAAAGATATTTTTATTTCTATTTTATCAAGTTATTACTTTATATTTTTTTTATCCTTATGTTCAGCGATGACTATTATTTTTTCTTAGAGTATAACTATTTCATCTAATTTTGTAATATTGTCCTTCATCAAACATAAGATAAAATAATTTTTATTATATATATTCTTTATTCTGTTCTATCATTTCTTTTATTCTATTTTGTTTCTTTATTCTATCCTACCCTTCTACCAAAGTAGCCGGTTATTGAGAAAAACCTTTTAAGATTCAAAAATTTATAGAAAGAATTGGCTAATGAAAAAACTCGAAAGAAGTCAATTTCCACCGACATCAATCCACATTGCCAGTTGTTGAGAAGGGATCCACTGAAGACTTCAAGGAAGGAAAAGGCTAATCCATTATTACGACTCAAAGACTACGACTATACCTACCTATCAAAGGCCTAGTCGCACAAAAGTCTTGGCGTCATAAATTGATCAGTATTTGACCTAATCCATGGACACTATTTGGATAAATTTTTTAATGTTATAATGTAGAATACATAGCAAGTCATTATTGAGAAACCTAAACCTATAGCACGCTAAAATCTTTTTAGTTGCTTTAGAATTGAACCACCAAAAACTATGGTCCCCTCTATTTATTTCTTGACATGACATGACTACAATCCATGACATTTTCTAATTTTATAAATTGAATAATTTCTTGAGAATAATTTCAATTTTTATGTTTTTTTTATTTTTTATTCATTTAAATATAGAGCAGGTATACATGTGTATAAGTATTCATTTTATTTACATGGATTTAAAGTAATTGAAGAGTAAAATTACTCGCACGTCAATGTATTTGTCGATGGATCCGCCGCTTGCAATCTTGTTGATGGTCATAAATGAATAGTTAAATTTTTTAATTAGAATTTATAGAAAATATAATATCAAATATAAATGTAGCAAGGGTGTTACAATTGCTATTTAATTTTATAAAATTTAATTTTTATGTTTATTATGTTTTTCAATATAAAAATAAGTAATTAAATCCTTTTTCATTTGTAGCATAAGCGCATGTGGATGCATATACCTATATGCTTACGTATATATGCGCATTGATATTGAAAAATTTAAGTATTTTTGTAAGCTAATATGAGTATCAAATTTTAAGCATTTGTTTATTATATTTTATTTTAAAATTTTTTAAAAAGAAAGATTAACTATATCAAGCAATCCATACGCTTCTTTTCTTTTTAATGAAATTATTGTGAGGTCTTCAGATCTTTCCCGAGTAAAGGTGTACTGCTTTTAGAAAAGCAAAAAAATAAAAATAAAAAATAAAATCAAGATATGGGGAAAATTTCACGCAAATACTATCTCCGATGTATATAAAATTTTATCAATTTATAAAGATACAAAAATACAACAGCCACACTGATAACATTCAAGGTTGCGGAAGCTTCGCGGAACCTTTTCTATTCACTTTCATCCTCTTTTTCGTTTATCTTCGTTAAAGTTTTTCTTTTGTATTTTATTTTAAATAAATAGATTTACGGGATCACTTCTTCCTCGCCTTTCCTTCGGGAGAGGGGATAAAAAAAAACCTCAAAATTTATAAAGTAAATATTTGTATAAAAGATAAAATTTGCAAAGAGAAATCTCACCGTGCGCACGGGTCAACCTCAAAATTAAAGTCTCCTAAGCATGAGGCTCTCGGTGTTGTTTCTGCTCATGCTTTTAGATTTGTGCATGTGGTACGAAGGAGCTTGATCTGGTGATCTTCGATGCCTGTCTTTGACTTCCTATCAGTCGATGGGGTCACCGTCGAATGCCACTTCGATGGCCTAAAATGAGGATACACCAGGAGGAAAGGAAGGATTTCGCTTTCACAAAAGCCGATTCGAGTGGGTGTCATCCTCTCCACCTCCGACGACTGTATCAGAGCTGGAACGAAGATTTCCCGACGTCGTCCAGGTTCCCCTTCAGGAGCTGGAGCTGGAAATGTCTGATTGGGGCTCTAAGGCGATCATTGCACGGAGCTTATCGCACTAGATCCCTCCTGAATCCATTGTCCGTGAGCTTCGTCGCGGTGGTGCTGCGGGAGAAATTGAATCGATCAGTTTAGCCCACCGCCATTACCTGCCCCGATTCTCTGATCCAGCTACAAAATCATTGGCGCTGGGCAACCCTTGGGTTGTAAATGGCCAGGTGATAGCAATGGAAGACTGGAGACCGGAATTCATCCCATCGGAAGCTTCATTATCCACTTTATCCACTGCTCTGTTATGGATCCAATTGCCCTCTCTTCCTTTGGAATTTTGGACTGAGGCGATCCTGAGCTCCATCCTTGCTATTGCCGGGAGATTCGTCTTCCTTGATTCAGCAACCAAGGAGCGGAAGCGAGGTGGGTATGCTAGAGCCTGCGTCCAGGTTGATCTGAGGAAGCCGCTGCGGCCAAGAGTAAGGGTGCGAGGTACGGGTCTCCCCTTTTGGCAGCCCTTTGTTTTTGAACACTTAGAAGGTATTTGCACCTTGTGTGGTGCTCTGCACTCTTCCGTGGGGTGCCCCTCTACTTCTGTGTCATCCCCGGCATCCCCTGCTCCTCTTTATGGGCCCTGGATATCGGTGGTTAGGCGCCGGAGAGCTCCACAACCGGCGCCGAGGGACTCTGTGTTTAAGTCGCAGAAGGCCTCTTCGTCTACCTGCACAGCTGACGGATGGCAGCTACCGAAGAAGACGGCTCGCAGGCAATCAGAGACGATGGCCGGTTCTTTGAGGTCGGTGGCTTCTCCCTCTGTGATGCCGGGTGGTTCGGGGAAGGCTACGGACGACAGCTCTCTTATGAGTCTTGCTGGTGTCTCTGGGATTACTGTTTCAGGAGATGGGCTTCATCCTGAGAAGGAGGCGTGCCAATTACTGTTCCCTGTGCCGATTTTGGCCGAGAGCAGTGGGGAGCCTGTTGCAGCTCTGAAGACTAACCCAATTCCAATCTCAGTTAACCCATTTGGCCTCTTGGGTTCTGATAAAGCAGCAGGGAGGCCGAAATCTCGGAGGGAAGCTAATCCGGGGCCACTGAAGCGGCCCGCCCTGTGGAACCAATTACCTCTAGAGATGGTTCTAGAGCCTTTAAAGGGAAGGGCAAAACCCCTGATGTAGGCATTCAAGAGAAGCCACCCACGCTCTCTTTTGCTGCATCGCTGAAGGTGTCGAAGGAAAATGGGCTTCGGCTCCTCAGGGATCCTTGTTGGTCCAAGCTTGGACACGCTGCCTTCAGCTATCTACGATAAGGATTCCCAGTTGCTTTCCCCGAAGCATCGCTCTGACGACTCTGTTGTATGTCTTCTAAAGAAGGCTATGCAGGAGGTTGGGGATGGTGTAGCTATGGATAGTCAGAGCCAGTGCACCCTGGCAGATAACCCTACTGATAATGATTCCCCTGACACTGAGATGATAGGGGATCGGGAGGACTCCTCCCGATCTAAATGAAGATTATTATATGGAATGTTAGAGGAGCATTGAAACCATTTTTCGCTCTCTTTTGGGAGGCTCATGTAGCTCCATAAATATGATATTTGTATTTTGGTGGAGACTCGTTTATCTGGGCGGAGTCTGGCCTATGTTAGGAGACAGCTGTCCAGATCGTGGTCTTCCTATGCTATAGAATCTGATGGTTTATCTGGTGGCATCCTGGCCTTATGGCGTGCTACTGACATTAAAGTTGAGGGCTTTCATCACTACGTCAGCAAGTGGCTCTGGTTATCTCTGAAGGAACCTCGGCCCCCTGGCTTCTTTCTTGTATTTATGCGAGTACTGATTTCCAGATTCATCGTGTTCTCTGGGATGAGCTGTTGTCTTTGCTTTCTAAAGTGTTCCTTCTTTGGTGGCGGGGGATTTCAACTGTATCACGGGAGCTAATGAAAAGAGAGGTGGAAGGCAGTTTGTGGAGTCTTCAGGAATATCTGAATTTTGATCCTTCATTGCCTCTGCTAATCTATTGGACTTGGGGTTCCAGGGTACTCAATTCACCTGGTGTAACAACCGCCAGGGTTCTGCCCGGGTCTGGGAGAGATTGGATAGGGCTCTGGCTACTGATAAATGGCTTCAACTCTTTCCCTCCGCCTTTGTTTCTCATTTGTCCAGGATTATTTCTGATCATTGCCCTATTCTTATTTCTACTAATAGGGATGATTAGTACAGGGGTCAGTTTAAATTTGAAAAGTTCTGGACTTCTTATTCGGATGCCCGGTCCCTTATCTCCCAAGTTTGGCATATTCCTGTCAGAGGTAATGCCACTTATCGCCTATCCCGGTGTTGGAACTTGTTTGGCGCAGACTTCTGAGATGGAATGGGAGGAGGTGGTGATATCTTTCGACAAGTTGAGGAGGTGGAGAATGTTATCGCTTCTCTTCAGGACAAGGAAGATCGTCTTGGCTATCTTCAGGATTCTGATCTGTCCACTCTTCGCTCCAGTCTTGGCCTCCACCATTCCCTTCTTCGTCAGCAGGAGATCTATTGGAGACAACGATCTCGGATTCAGTGGATCAAGGAAGGTGATCAGAATACTAGATTTTTCCATCAGATCACCTTAAAGTGCCGGGCGGCAAATCGGATACGCGGCTCATTGATGACTCAGGGAACGTCCAGGAGTCTACTCAGGGTATTACTGACCAGCTATTCCATTTCTTTCGCTCTCGGTGGAATGAGCTCTCAGGCGATGGTTCCTCTGTTCATCCTGTGCCTTCCTCCCTTAAGGTGACGGCGGCGGAGAATGATGCTCTTACCAGCCCGATTACTTCTGAGGAGATTCGGTTGGCCCTCTGGAACCTCGGCCAGGACAAGGCCCCAGGTCCGGATGGGTTTCCTCCTTTCTTCTTTCGCCATTATTGGCCTATAGTGCGACAGGATGTTGAGCAGGCCATTCAGCTGGTCTTTATGTCCAGATCCATCCCTGCTGAGTGGAACAAGACTCTTGTTACTCTGGAACCGAAACGTCATGATGCTTCTATGCCGCACCATTTTGGCCTATCAGCCTTGCACGACTTTATATAAGGTGTGCTCGGCTTTTGGTTTCTCGGCTCAGGGTGGTGATCCCCCGCCTTATCTCTCTTGAGCAGGGCGCTTTCCTTGCTGGTCGGTGTATCTCTGATAATGTTCTGTTAGCTCAAGAGGTTATGCATGATCTTCACAGAGCCCCTGCTCGCCAGTGTTTGATGGTTGTGAAGCTGGATATGAGAGAGCTTATGATAGAGTGTGTTGGGATTTTCTTTACCGTTCTCTTCACGAGTTTGGGTTTGCTGAGTTTTTATTGCATGGATTAAGGCTTGTGTTCATCGGCCGTCCTTCTCTCTTATTGTTAATGGTGGTCAGACGACCTATTTCCACTTGCTGTGGGTCTTAGGCAGGGATGTCCCCTCCCCTTTCTTATTTATTCTGTCTGCTGATGCTCTGTCTAGAGCTCTTCACCAGGCCCAGCAGGTTTCTTGTCTTGACCCTTATAGAGCCGGGTCCCAAGGGCCTTCATTATCTCATCTGTTGTTTGCTGATGATTGCATCCTGATGGGCAGGGCCACTTCCAGAAATGCTTCTGCTTTTGCTTCAGTAATCCAGTCTTATTGTCGAGCTTCTGGTCAGAAAATTAATACTGCTAAATCCATGATATCTTTTAGTCCGAAGACTAGAGCTGCCACCCGCGAGTCTATCATGCACATTTGGGTATTAATGCCCAGACGGATAACCTCTCTTATCTGGGGGTCCTATTACGGGTACGAGGCCTCGCTGCTCTGATTTCATCGAGCTGGAGCGCCGTTCGTGATAGATTGGATGGCTAGGCAGGTCTCTGGTTTATCCATGATGGCTAGGCTTACCCTGATCCGATCTGTTCTCACTGCTCTTCCTCTCTACATCCTCTCTAATGCTGCCATTCCGATTACCTATTTAAAAAGGATGGAGAGATGGTTCAGAGATTTCCTCTGGGGTCTATGCAGGACGGCCATGGGATTCACTTACTGTCCTGGGACTCTGTGTGCATGCCTATTTCGAAGGGGGGACTTGGGATTCAATCCCTCATTGTCAGAAGAGCGGCGCTGATTACTAGGCACGCATCGCGATTCTTGTTGGATCCAGGATGCCTGTGGAGCTCGTTCATGCGTGCCAAATATGGTGATTGGTCCGTCCAGAGTCATCCTCAGTCTATTCGCAGCTACTCTTTCTTCTGGAAAGAGGTTTCGTTATGCTCCGGCCGTTATTGCCGTTCGTCGTGGATGATTGGTGATGGCAACTCTGTTGATGCCCTTACTGACACTTGGTTGGCTGAGCTCCCTCTGATCCGCTGGCCCACCTTTGTTAGTTCAGACATTCCTATTGGTCTGAGGGTCTCGGACCTTATCAATCAGATAACAAGGCTTGGAACGGCTCCCTTGTGGCCTCTTTATTTGGTGCGGAGCTCGTTCAGCGTATCTTCTATCCCCTTCTCTATCACACTGAGGATATTAGATTATGGAGGAGGACCTGCTTGTCCCGAGCGCCGATTAGGACCTCATGCAGGATTTGAGATCTCAGACGGGACACTATGGATGGATCTTGGATTTGGCGGCTTCCCATCCACCCTAGAGCTCGCCTATTTATTTGGAAGATGGCTTGGGGTGTCTTCCTACGTGTTCCCTGCTCTCTGGGAGGGGTATGGTGATCTCTCCTACCTGCCCGTTATGTGGGACCGAGGATGAGACTGCCAGTCATGCCATATTTACTTGTGGTAGAGCGAGATTAGTTGGCAGCTTGGGGGTTTCACCGAGGGGGTGAGTACAGTTCAGTGTTGTACCTCTTTTCTGTCGATGATTCGTCGGATATGCGAGGGACCTCGGTCTTCCAGCTCCTTGGCTACTTATATTGCTTATCAGCTCTGGCTTCCCGGAATCGTCACTTTTTTTGATGTCTCTGATTCTCCTCACCGAATTGTCAGAACTGCTCAGCTCCTTTCTGACGAGTATATTTTCCACCAGTCTGTCCTTGACTCTGACAGACTAGCATCTGGGGATCCCCTGCTGCTTCTGCAGCGCATCGGCATACGGTTTTCATTTCTTGGAACCCCCTTCACTAGGGTTTGTCAAAGTCAATTTTGATGGCAGTGTTCGTGGTCGTCTGACGGGTTCGGCTTTTGTGATCCGCGGGTGTAACGGTGATCTATGGCAGCTGGCGGGTTGGGCCTCCTTGACCTCTCTGTTCCGACTGCCGAACTGCATGCTGCGTGGGTGGACATATCCCATGCCATTCGCAGTTTAGATTGTCGTAGACTTATTATCGAGGGTGATTCTATCACTATTGTGCGCTGGCTTCGTCAGGATCTGGACGGCCCTCTTTTAACTAACTCTATGATAGGTGACATTTGGTCGATGCTTCAGCAAGTTGACATTGTTCAGATTCAGCACATTTTTCGGAAAGCTAATTCTACGACGGACTGAATGGCTATCTGGGTTACACATCATTCTGAATCATATTTTTTAGAGACATGATGATCCATACCCATCTACATTTTTTTTTAAATTTTATATTATAAATTAAGCTTAATTTAACCCAAAAAAAATTGATCGTTCATTTGTAAAAAAAAATAATAATAATAAAAGACTTCAAGCAAAGGTAAATATCACGTCACTCAGAGTCGAGATCAATCACTATTTTCCTCTGAAATAATTGCCTCGAAACAACTGGCGGTGTCGGCGGGTGGGCCGCGCATTGAAGCCACTGATGGGTGCCGTTTGGCGTGGATTTTTCTGCCTAGATTAATTCCTGTTAGCCTTTAAATTTTCTACGTGAGAAATGTAACAAATTATTATTTTTAAAAAAATCTGGTTTACACTCAATTTTAAAAACAAAAGGTTAATGGAGGAAGTGACGTTAATCTTTGATTTCCATTAGCATCTTATCTTCGCTAAACAAATATGCAGCCTTAACCGTCGGGGAGCGTTATGTCAATTTAGCATGCATCGCAGCGCACCCGTATTCTCACGCTATATAGTTTCCCAGAATTCCTTGTTTTTCCAGTCCTCGCATCGAAGGAAGGGAGGGAGGAGTTTGAGTTGGAGGAGATGAGGATGATCCTAGTAGACCTGCTCTTCTCCGTGCTGTTGATTTTGAGCTGCTTCGATGCGGGCGAAGCTCAGAAACTAGTTGTTGAAGAAGGTGCTCTTCTGTTTTCTTTCTAATAATATCTCTTCTCTTCTGATGGTTCTTGAAACAAAGGCTGTCGATCTGGGTATATATTAACTAATGGCCTCGTTAATTCCGAATTATTGATTTTGTATAAGGGTTATGTGGCATCGCCCGTAGATATATTTTGATTTTGTATAAGGGTTATGTGTCGCTGCAGTGTACTTAGGACATGCCATCTTCTATTTTTTTAATTGGCATGAAATTGAGGGAGAAAAATGTTGCATGATTTTTTTTAATGATGGTGCTGCACAGTTGAAGCGCTAAAGAAGATCGGCTCCAAGTTGAGAAAGAAGTGGGACTTCTCAGTGGACCCTTGCAGTGGAACCGCAGGATGGTTGGAATCTACGGGCTCTGATCAAATAGCCAACAATGTCACTTGCCAGTGCAACACAACCTCCAATATCTGCCACGTCACTAGCATGTACTCACCCTTTGCCAGCAAGTCTCTTTCAGCACTCTGCATCTGATCTCCTTCAAGCATGAAACTTGAATTATTTTTTCCAATTCATTTAACTTGTCTAATTTCATAAGTTGGGACATGCATTTTCGATTATTGCTCCCTCAAATTTGTTAATTGGCTTCATGCAGTTGGATTTCAAACATGCTGCTGCTCTTTTTGATATTTGCAACTAATAATTTGAGATTAGGCTAATGCAGCTTGCCACTTCTTAGCAGCAAAGCATTAGTTTGTCATTATTATATATCATAAAAAATTATATTGAATAAAATTTAGCAAATAACATTAGTATTATTGGTTAGTAATACCAACTAGTTAATATTAGTAATATTGCATTGACATTATTTTTAATAACCATTAATATATAATGTGAATGCGATACTAAGTAATATTCTAATGTTGTTTCATTTATGTGGTATATATTATATATATCCATGCATAATGCATACTAAAATGGTATCATTTAGCATATAAGCATAGTTATGATATATAACTTTCATTTTAATAATAGAAACATTGCATAATTACAATAAAATGTTAATATCTATATATTAATAATAATAGTAAGTGTACTTTAGCCACATGATCATCTAATCATATGGAATATTAATTGAATATTTTGATCTACTATCAATCTATGACTTATATAGCATTATGCGCTTATTATAGCTAATATAACCATTACATTATAGGTGATTATTTTTGGAGTTATTTAGAAAGATTATTTTTTCTTTTATTGCAAGTGCAAGAAATGCAATTTTTAAATGCATGTAATTCTATTTGTTCAATATTCATGACTAGTACAGTGTAAGCTAAATGTATTTATTCTCAAAGCGATTGTTTGGAGATTATTGTCATAAGAATTCTAATCATAACTTTTTGTATATTTTCACTACATGCTTGCATATTTTTGGATTGTAGTTGGCTCAAGAGTCAGAACCTGACAGGTGTTCTTCCTGAGGAGTTTGCTAACCTGACCTTCTTAACAGATATGTAAGTCTATATGGTAATAGCAAAGTAAAAAATATAAAAATTTAAGTGATATCAAACTCATGCCATTATTTTTTTATATGACAGAGATTTAACTTGGAACTATCTCGGTGGTTCAATTCCTGCCGCATGGGCAACCCTTCCTCTCATCCATTGTAATTTGTTTCTTCTCGTATGAAAAGATTCTTTTCAAGAAAAGAGGATAAATAAAGAGTAAGAACTAGTGACATAATCTCTCTTCAATTTGTAGGTCACTTTTGGGTAATCGAATATCTGGAACGATTCCACCAGAGTTGGGGAGAATGATAACCCTTGAGGAGCTGTAATTCATCATTCCTCCACTTTAACTTCCTTTTTAATTTTCTCTTTTTCTTAATTATTAAAATAATATTGCCAATTAAAGGATGCTCCAATATATATATATAATACAACATTTTTTTTATTATGTCATAACTATTTGTTGTTGCACAGGATTTTGAATGATAATCAACTACAAGGCTCTATTCCTCCAGCACTTGGTAACCTGATCAACTTAAACCGCTTGTAAGCCCACCTCTCATTTATACGCGAGCCATGTTTAATTAAATCTCCAATTGTTATATGCTAAGCTAAGAAGTGTTAACTGCTGTAATTGCTTTTTGATTCCTTACCTACAGCTTGTTTCGGCAAATAACTTGACTGGAGTGCTGCCGGACTCGCTTGGCAAACTCAGGAACATTACATTCTTGTGAGTTGTTAATCTCTTCTCGCTAGTCAATTAGAAGGTGCGCCTGTTGGCCCTACAGTGATTACCTTAATGGCTACAACTCTGTTTGTCATTGGCCATGGGTCTCCGTAAGCTAGTTCATTCGATGTCTTTGTTATCTACAATCAAATAAATTGCTGTAGGTTCTGAATATTTGCGGCTCCTTCTTGCAGTCTAATTGATGGAAACCCAATCTCTGGCAAAATTCCCAGCTTCATTGGAAACTGGACGAAACTTAGTCGGCTGTGAGTATTATTGCTTCTTCATTGCCAGCTTGTGGCGCTGTGTTGATTTGTTTACTTTTTTTTTTTTTCCTTTTGTATTTTTATGCGAATAAATTTATTCAGTAAATTTGCCTGAAAATATTATGTTATATATCCCAATATTTTTTTGAAAAGGAAAACTCGCCCAATTCCACGACCTGTTCCCGTCGGTAGTCATTCCCCGTCAAAAACCCACTCCTCCACCGCCTGCGCCTCCAAAGCAGCCATGCATCGCCCGGTCATCCTGTTCCCCGCGTGCCACGAGGTGGCGCCAAGTGAAGAATGCACGATGGCCAAATGTTCGACGGAAGTCCCGAACGGGTCCTTTTGTTTTAATTTCTTTGCTTTTGAAATTTTTTTCCCCACCAAACTTTTGAGAACTTCTAAAATCTGTTTTAAAAAAAAAAAAAAAAAAAAAATCATAAACAAACCTACCAAAAATGTTTCTAGGTCTTTTACATTTTCTTTTCGGCTTTTCTTAGTAATGAATGATTAATGATTTGAATCTTGAACCATCGGTTCCTAGGGATATGCAGGGAACATCGTTGGAGGGGCCCTTTCCTCCTGAATTAGAAAAATTGGAAGCCATAACTCAGCTGTGAGACGCTTTTTAATGCTTTACTTCATTCGTTTTGATTGGTCCAGTGGTTTCTAGTGATTATTAATGAGCATGGTTGGGACTGCAGGAGAGTGTCTGACTGGAAAGGAGGGGATGGGAAGTTTCCTCCATTGCAAAACATGAGAAACATGCATATCTGTAAGGTGATATATGTTGATGCTGCATGTTTATTTTTCCTACGTGGTGCAATATTAATTGTTGGTATGATGCAGTGTGTTGAGGAACTTGTCTATATCTGGTGAACTCCCTGATTTTATTGGAGAGATGACCAATCTCTATGTCTTGTAAGTTTGTCCTGAGGCTTCTTTTCTTGACTTCAAGCTTCATGAGTCCTTTGCATTGAAGTTATTTTTCACCCAATCTACTATTAAGAAGACTGATAATAAAGGTCAGTAACACAGGTGCAAGCTTTTCCCACTTATATTTTGTATACTGTGTTTTTTCTGCAGAGATCTTAGCTTCAACAACCTGACAGGTTCTATTGGAAAGAGCTTTGATGGCCTTCAAAATTCAATAGGTTTTATGTAAGCCAGCAAGATGAATATATTATATGGCATCACTAGTAATTTTTTTATTCAGGAAGTTTTACTTTAGTTTCCTGTTCCTTACATTCCTTTTTTTTTAATGATTGGTCCCATATCCATCTCTAAACTTCTCTCATGCAGGTTCCTTACAAATAACATGCTTAGTGGAATTATACCCAATTGGATCTTGGGCAGTTCAAAAAACCTGTATGTTTATTTGCTCAGAATTTTCCAAGCTGCATTTCATTTGCTTATGATGAGTTATATATCCAAAAAAAAAAAAAAAACAGTGATAAAATTCATCTTAATAGTTTTATGACTTTATGCAATTTAAAATTGCAGAGATCTTTCATATAACTCTTTTACAGGACTTCCAGCACCAAGCAGTTGTGAACAAGGGAATGTGTAAGGATTCTCAGATGTCATATTCCCTCACAATCAATTGTTCTTAGTTGGTGATATGTTTAATACTTCTCTTATTATTTTAATATTTTGCTCGTAGGAACTTGGTTTCTAGTTATTCATCAACAGACAATAATTTGTAAGCTTCTCGGATCTTATGATGTCCTCATTTTTGAATTCATATAGGTCCTTATCTTTTCAATTTTAGCTTCAAAAATATGCATTGACAGTGTCTACCTACTATTTCTTTTTCCTGTAGGATAGCAACATGTTTAAGGAGGAATCTGCCTTGTCCTGAGAAAGCTACAAGTAGGTACAATGATTTGTTCAAGTTATTCTGTTTTAAGAGAGATTGAAGCTTATATTCTAAAGCATTGGGATATGTTATAATATCTAAATAAAATCATACCTTTGAATGGCTATCATTATGTTTTGTAATATCTGCAGACTACAACTTGTTCATAAACTGTGGTGGTACTGAAGTGACCGTTGATGGCAATGTATACGAAGAAGATACATCACGGCAGGGTCCATCAAGATATTTCCCCTCCGAGCGGGAAATGGGCTTTTAGCAGCACAGGAGAGTTTATGGACAATGATCGTGCAAACTATGTTGCTACAAATGTGTCGGCGCTAAACATGACCAATCCAGAGTTGTACATGACTGCCCGGCTAAATCCTCTGTCCCTCAAGTATTATGGTCTTTGCTTACAGAAAGGAAGTTATAATGTCAGTCTTCACTTTGCTGAAATTATGTTCACTGATGACCACACATACTTTAGTGTTGGAGAGCGTTTATTTGATGTATCAATACAGGTGACTGTCTTTATTTTCACAATCTTTAGGTTTCACATTTCTTTTGTTTACTCTAATAATACTTTAAAATGTTACTTTCATTATATTCTTATATATTCTATCATGTCAATGTGAAAGGTGAACATGCAAATAATAATTCTTGTATGACAAAGCTGTATATTTACACAGGGAAAAAAGGTTTTGCAAGACTTTAATATTGCAAAGGTAGCAAACGGGACTGGTAAGAAGATTATTCTGTCCTTTAATGCTACTGTAAATGGCACCTTAGAAATTCACTTTCAATGGGCTGGCAAAGGGACAAATGCTGTTCCACAAATAGGTGTATATGGGCCTCTTATATCTGCAATTTCAGTTACGCCAAGTAAGCCTTTAAAAAAGCTGTCTTACTTCCTTTTGAATTACCTGTATCATGATGATATCTGATCATTCTTCATTGAAGACTTCAAGCCAGATACAGGAGAAAGCAATCTTTCCCTTGGAGCTATTTTGGGCATAGTTGCTGCTTCTTGTGTTGTAGCTCTGCTGACCTTAATCCTGTTATTGCTTTTTCTCAGAAGGAAGAATGCTGAGAACAATGGTAATATAAGCTCGGTTTAAATGATTGTTTTATTAAAGTTTTATTTAGGAGTAATCCTGGACTATTTATTTTCAATGAAGACCTTGTGCCTTCAAGAATGCTGCTAGAGGTTATCTTGTTGGCATCAGCCAATCAGTTTCTAGGATCTCTAAGTTTTGTGTGTGATTTGCATTCTGGAGACTTAACCAAAATGGTTTGATTCTCATCCATGTAAAAAACTAATGACAGAACCAAGATTGTTCAGTTTCTAGCCAATGGATACACTTCTCACCATCTTTTTGAGATAACTGCTTTCTTTCCTGTTGCTGCGGAAATCCGTTCTCCGACTCGGGTGCGCTTTTGGCTCCTGATCCGGATGTCGATCCCGCTGCTTCGAGGTGGAACCTGCAAGATAGTCCGCGCGCAGAGGGTGCTGTGAGGGTTGCCCTCTGCGAAGGACCCTCCGATGCCCAAGTCAGTGGAGATTCACAGTAAGCAGATGTGAGGAGAAGACTCTCACAGAGGAGTTTCCCTTTTGGCCGGTATTCTCTCTCGAGAGCTCCGAGCTCAGGGGGAGCCTCAATGGAGTGTGTGAGAACTGTGTATGAAAAAATGGGCCTAGAATCACCGTACCTGAGAGGCTTGAGGGTGGTGGTATTTATAGGCGATCACCTGATTCCTCGGACGTGCTTTGGATGAGGTCTGAAAACTATTAGGATTCGCATCAAGTTTGTTATGAGGCCAGTAGGGTTCGTATCTTGTCAGTTAGGAGATTGACGGCTGAGGAATCTGGTTGATGCCTTAAGGCTTAATGATCGCATAGACCTAGGCCACCTCTGGGCATGATTCGCCGTCTGGAATCTTATTCAGTTATAGTGGATTTGAATTCTTATGCACCGGATTCCGCAGAGGTGTTTTGAATGCCGTGGTTCGGCCTGAATAGGTGGTAACTTGTTTTCTGAGGTATTGAAGGGATCGGCTCGGTTGGCCGAGGTATGAAGATAGCTCGGGTTACCGAGGAACGGCTCGGCTCGGTTGGCCGAGGTACGAAGATAGCTCGGTTACCGAGGAACGGCTCGGCACGGTTGGCCGAGGTACGAAGATAGCTCGGGTTACCGAGGAATGGCTCGGCTCGGTTGGCTGAGGTATAAAGATAGCTTGGGTTACCGAGGAACGGCTCGGCTCGGTTGACCGAGGTATGAAGATAGCTCGGGTTGTCGGGGTGACTCAACTTTGTCAAAGGTGATTTGGCTTCGTCGCTCGGATGTTATGCTAACTAGCCAGCAGGGTGTTTGGATTGGGCGTGACCCAATCGTTGACGTGGGCAGTCAATAATGCAATGACAATTTTACCCCTCATCACATGCCCCCCACTCCCTAGTCCGAAGTGTAAGTTCGGATATAGGGAGTAGAATTCCGAAGCAATCTTATTTGGGAAATTCAAAAAGGCAGACAATGATAACCTTGTGAACGACGGGCCACTGTTTCGTCATCATTTTTTACCGCAGCTCGAGGAGGAAATGCCTCGTTTCCAACAGGTTGTGATAGCGGAAGCTCCACGTGGCGGGGTTCCTTTATTTCTGGCACCCGTATCAGGACTTCTGGCGTCTAGGGCTTTCTTTCTGAAACGCTTATTTAAAGAGGGCTGTGGCGGCTCTTCTTTACAATGCTCCTTCATCCGTGTCACAGAGATTTTCTACTCCATCTCTGAGCCCTTGCTTGTCCGTTCGTGTCTTATCCCTCATTTAGCCAATATGAGTGGTCCAGGCGATGTTGCTTCTGAGATCACCCTGGATGATTTGGGTAGAATCCACCGACTTTACAAAGTTCCTGGGGACGTAGCCTTATGGGCGTCGAGGACCGAGGACCAGGTTTCAATCGAGCTGAGCCGGGAAGTTTTCTTCTACGAGGAGAGCTTGAGAGCAGGTCTTCGATTCCCTCTTCACCCATTGATACATGAGGTGATGAGGTTTTACAATATATGCCCAACGATGGTGGCTCCGAATAGCTGGTGCAATCTCGTCGGGTTCATCTCGATGTGCAGTCGCATTGGGGCGACTGCGACCCTTCCCTTATTTCGAGTTTGCTACAATTTGGTTTCTGAGAGGGGCTCTGAGTGGCTCTATATTGGCCTCCGAAAGTCTTTTAAGATGATTTCGGATAACCCTTCTTCGATAAAGGGATGGAAGTCCCAATTTTTCATTGCCGCTGGAAACATCGGCTCGGATTTTCCGAAGGGATGGGCCAGTTATGTAAAGGATCCGGAGGCGCGCATGGAGTTAAACGAGCGGGAGAAAAGGAATCTGGCTACCCTTCGCTGTGGTCCGGAGGTTTCTGCCAGCACCTTGTTAGCAGAGGATGCCCTTTTCGCCGCTGGGCTTAGTCCTATTGACCCTCAGGGTGAGTCTTTGTTCAATATGTTTATGTGATCTTGCTATTGTTTAATTGAACGTCTGTTGTGTTTTCAGCCGAGAGGTCCGTGTTTGCGGGCCGAATAATGAGGGAGCTGGGCAAGCGCCACAGGAGCTCTGGCTCTGAGGACAAGCATAGGTCTGAGAAGAGGGCTCGTCCTTCCGGGTCTTACTCAAGGGAGCTTAGGAAAGACGAGGTCGGTCGCTGCTCCTCCACTTTAGAGAGGGAGGAAGCGGGGACGCTAGCTGTGGCCGACAAGCCCTCCCTGGCGGAGGGAGGCGAGATAGCAGAGGAAGCCATGGAAGAGGTTCGGAGAGAGCCGTCGAGATTCCCCCTCTCCAGATAGTGGTCGTATCAGACGACGCCGAGGAGATGTCACAGCACGTCCGGCTATCCCTCCGCCAGATCTCCTTCAGCCACCGGTGGTGGGGAGTCCACTGCGTATGGAAGGGACCTCTGCTCAGGCGGAGGGGTCAGGAGAGGCAACGGCAGCTGCCGAAGCTCAAGTGGAGCTGCCCATTGAAAGGCTGGCGGAGGTCGTGGTTCCTCCTGCTGAGGATCCCTCTTCCATGGTTTCCGAGGATGCTGCGGAGGAGGTCGACACATCAGTAGAAGAAGAAGAAGAATCATTGAACGAAGGGGACGCACGGGTCGAGGGTCCTTCGGTCGGGGCTGAAGTATTCGAGGACTCGCAAGTTAGAGTCCTGACAGAGGAGGCCGAGCGGATGGTTTCTCGGGCCGAAGTTCCTCAGGCTAGTTCTTCGGGAATGAGCTCTTTTATCCACAGCCCGGAGGTGGATGACATGCTAACTGCCTTGATGAAATCCGTTTTGCGCGCGGGGGGAAGTTCCTCGACGGGCGAGCCTACCGCCGAGGATATCATGGATGCGGCTTTCGGTTGGCTTGGGGCGCCGAAGGACGTTTTCCTTCTGCCTGAAATCAATAACGCTACCCTTATGACGATGGCTTCAAATTACGTCTTTCGGGTAGGTTGTTGTACCGAGGTTGTAGTTCCTGATTAGTCGGTCGGGTCATGATTTCTTACTGGTGTTTTTCTCGTAGAATGCTTTGGTAACGAGGGTGCTGACTTGGCGCTTGAATTTGGCCACTGGGGCCTGCGCTCAGGCCAGGAAGGAAGCGACCGCCCTTCGGGCGAGGGTGGATTCAACCAGCCAACTTTCCAGGGCCTTGGCGCTCATGAAGGCGGATCTTGAAAGGACGAGCGAGTCTTACCGACTTGCATCCGAAAAGGCCTCTCGATTAGAGGTTCAGGTTAGAGAGCTCCATGGTTTCCGCGAACAATCGGATAAGGCCTGCCTAGAATTGTCTCAGATCAAGGCTAAATACGACGACAAAATCAATGCTATGGAGCAGCATTTCGACAAGAGGTAGGGCCAACTGAGGGCCAGTCATGCTAAGGAGAAGAACAATTGGGGTAGGAAACTGGAGGAGGAGAGTAGATGCCGGCGGCAGCGGGATCAACTTCCCGATACGGAGAATCGCCTGATGTGGTAGAGTGAGCAGATTACTCGGCTCACCGACGATCTTGATCAATCTCAGCAGGAAATTGGGGACAAGCAGTCTCGGATTAATGACCTCAAGGAGGGTCTGCAACAAATAAATCGGCCAAGCTGAAGGCCTTGGAGAAGGTTTAGGAACTGAGCGATAAAATGGCCCAGCGGGAGGAAGAGGTATAGTGTCTTCCTATTTATTTGCTTTTGGTGCTTTTCTGTTGCTCGCGGGTTCAAACACCTTGACGTTTTGCAGATGGAGAGGATTGGGCTCGAGGAGCAGGAGCAGTTAAAAGCTTTAAGGGCGGAGTTATCCATGAGTCACCGAATGAACCCCAAACTCCAAAATCAGCTTACTTCGGCCGTGAAGGAGTACAAAAATTCTGCGCAATTCTCCGAAGAACGTAGAGGGGTATGTGCCGATGCATTTCGGTTCGAAGAGGAGACTCGAGCGAGGATCTCTCGGGCATATCCCGAATGGGATTTGTCTTTTTTGGATGCCAAACATTTCGACGCTTGTACCCTGGGGGCCGAAGAAGAGGAATACGAGGACATCTCGAATGTCGATCTTGAGGCTATTCTAGGCTCTAATGATGTCGTGGCTCCTGAAGAACGCCCTCAGTTCGCTGCCGAGGAACCAACATTATTCGAAGTGGCAAAGCAAGTCAAGCTCTTCTGGATGTTACCGAGGAGGTTCCTGGGACCGACCCGAGCCCTGACCCTTAAGGGCTGCATATGTATTTTTCTCCTTTCATACTTGTATCTTGGCCAAAACTTTAATGAATGGATCTTTTGTTCCCATCTGTTTGGCCTTATTGTTTTAAATCACCTGTCGCTTGAACGGTCGTTTCGTGTTAGAAAGCTGACGGCGAGTGGATCATGTGTAGCTCTCGCCTTCGGGTCGGTTTGTTCCTTTTGAACTGAATGTCTCGCTTATTCAAAGCTGAGCCGATTTGCCTCGCTGATGCATAAGCGGGCTTGGTTTGAGCTTAAAGGAAATGTCTCGGTCAAGGCCGAGGTTAGGCAGATAGTTCTGTCAATCCGAAATAAGAAATCGGCTTGTTTGGCCAAGGTATGAAGATGGTTCGGCGTGATTGACCGAAAACTGCGCGAGTACCTCGGCCGGGATTTGGCAAATGGTCCAGTCTATGAGAAATCATTTCGTTCTCTGCTCGGGCTGACGAGGCGAATTTGTGATTCGCCGAAGAACGCTTTGTTTTTTGCATAGGGCATTTATCCCATTGGCCTTTTCCAACGCGGGTCTTTTTAACGTACAAGATAAGCATTCGATCCCCATTGGAGGGCATTATTTTTACAAGGCGATTTCCCAGACCTGCTCGTATCTCAAGGATCGGCGAACGATTTCCTGCATTTAAGGCTCTTGATTCGATATCAGAGGAAAATCTTTTGTCGTGCATCATGGCCTGGGAAATGCACTCGGTGCGCTTTGAAAAGCGCTCTTTTCATCCTGAAACGCATGTGGCAGCGTGGCCAGGGCGTTTTGAATCCTGGGGCTTTCTGCTTTAATAGCTGCTCCCGGTCCGTTTTCCTATAAAATGGAAGGAGCGGGCCGTGTTAGGCTATCTCCCAAGACCTTTTCTGTGAGTTGTAAGAGTTTCCATGGCGTCTGTTTCATTAAAGTTGAGAGTGGAGAGTCCGAGCCTTTTTTTGAAGGTTGGTTCGTCCCAGATAGCTGTGGTGATGGAGAAGCTGCTGAAGAGAAAGCAGTCCTCAATGGAGGAATTCTCGGAGGTCATATGGAGAGCGCACGGGAAGCCCGCAGAGGTCATATGGGGAGCACACGTATACGCTTCCTTTGTGTCCTTTGTCACATGCCATGGGGACCACTAGAAATGCAAGGCATACGCATCCCCCATGGTTTGCATGAACTTCGCCTCCTCCCTCAGCTTGAATTCCTCAGTTTATCTGACCGAGAAATCTTTTTTTTCACGTGAAAAGGGAGGAGGGATGTGTCGGTCTGCTGGTTCTATGCCTTTTACGATCGGGCAGTGGCTAGCAGACCAGCATCCCACTTGGGGGGATTCTTCATTGACATAAGCGTCCATGAGTCCTTGACCTAGTCATGATCCCTCAACGTGTTCGGCCGAGGGATCCGTGGATGGCCCACTTTGCTCTTCGCCATTAACTAGTGGTTCAGCAGAGCTGTCTGGTTTCTTGATTTCTGGGTCGGATGTAAAGACATCGTCATCGACTGAAGCTGCTCAGCCGAGCTTTTACTTCATTTGTATTTCCTGTGCTATGATGCACTTGTAATGCCTCTTAAGAGGTTGTAATTTTTTCATCAATAAAGAAAGTTTTTACTCTTTCTTCTTGTGACATCTGTTTCTTTTTCTGATGCGATTGTGTTGAGAGTTGTCGCTCTCATTTTATGCTTTTTGATTCGTAGCATAATCTATAAGTTCAACAGCGTTTCTGTCACTGTATTTTTATGAACATGTCGCTCAATCCTCTGTGGAGGAGGTATTTATCTCTGTTTTGGGTTAGAGAAAGGCCTGGGCGGCCGCGTGAGTTCATGTAGTACGCATGGCCCTATTTGAGGGATGAAGTGTGTATTTCTGTGAAATAAAATAACTTGCGCAATCTTGCTGGTAAGCGAAGAAATGTTACTAACCTCAGCCGAAGCATAACAGGACGTCTCAGTCGCGTTGGAGTGTTCGAGAAATCACCCGGATAGGCCGAGGCTTTAGAGCTATATCACTCGGTGTTGCCGAGCCTTCAAAAAGATATCACTCGGTGTTGCCGAGGCTTCGAATAATATATCACTCGGTGTTGCCGAGTCTTCAGAAAGATATAACTCGGTATTGCCGAGCCTTCAGATAATATATAACTCGGTGTTGCCAAGCCTTCAGATAATATCACTTGGTGTTGCCGAGCCTTCAGAAAGATATAACTCGGTGTTGCCGAGCCTTCAGATAATATATCACTCGGTATTGCCGAGCCTTCAAAAAGATATAACTCGGTGTTGCCGAGCCTTCAGATAATATATCACTCGGTGTTGCCGAGCCTTCAGATAGTATATCATTCGGTGTTGCCGAGCCTTTAGATAATATATCACTCGGTGTTGCCGAGCCTTCAAGATTATATTTTATTTGGCGCTGCCAAGGTACGAAGATCGCTCGGCCCAGCTGAGGATTATAAAGATTATATTTTACTTGGCGCTGCCAAGGTACGGAGATCGCTCGGCCCAGCCGAGGATTATAAAGATTATATTTTACTTGGCGCTGCCAAGGTACGGAGATCGCTCGGCCTAGTCGAGGATTATAAGGATTATATTTTACCGAGGATTTGTAAACCTGCTTCTTATTGTAGCTACCAAAGAAAGCAATAAAGACAGAAGCTTTGCAAATCTTTAATTCATCATACAGAGTAAGTTTAGGGAGGGTGTGTTCTTACCGATGATAGACGCGGAGATCATCCGAGTTCCATGTCCGGGGAATAGGTTTCTCATTTAGATCTTGGAGCTTATAAGAGCCGGGTCTAATTACTTCCGCAATTTGATAAGGGCCTTCCCAGTTTGAGGCAACTTTCCTTGTTCCAGCGGTTTGGAGACAGATGCCATCCGAAGCACCAGGTCGCCGTGGAGGAAAATCTTTCCTTTGACTCTGGCGGAGTGATAACGAGCTATTCTTTGTTGGTAGGCGGCCATCCGGATTTGGTTGTAACCTCTGGGATAAACTTGGCTTTGATGAGCTTATTCACCTCCTCTCCAATGGCTTTTTGGTGCTCGAGGGCGAAGCTTCTCTTCTTTTGTTTGACCGGCCGAAATGTTTCGTCTATGCTGAGGTGATGAGTCAGGACACTTGGGCTGATTCCGGGCATGTACGATGCGGGCCAGGCGAAGACGTTAGCATTCCTCCTAAGAAACTCAATTAATCCTTGTCGAAGCTTTTCTCCTAGCTGCGATCCGACCTTAATAGCTCGGTCGGGCCGAGCTTCGTCATGTGGTATCTCCTCTAGTTCTTCGACCGGCTCTCTCGTTGCTCGGTGAGATCTTCCCGAGCATCCAGCCCGTCTACCTTGGACTTTCTGGACTGGAGGTCGGCAACGAAGTAATGCCGAGCTATAATCTGACTCCCTCGAACCACCCCTACCCCTATTAGCGGGGAATTTCATGGCGAGGTGGGGGACGGAAAGGATGGCTTGGAGAGACTAGCCCCTTGTTGGTCCAGATAGCAACCCAAGAGGGGGGTGAATTGGGTTTTTCAAAAATTAAACTCCTTTTAAAAACAATCCCCCAGCGGAAGTGAAAACTTAGATGTATACGAATTAAAACAGAGTATGCAATAGAGAGTTAGAGACAAGGAAACAATCACGGCAAACACAAGAATTTTTATAGTGGTTCGGTGTACCTACACCTACATCCACTCCCAAGTACCTCTTGGGTCCACACTATAATCAATCTGATTACAGCAGAGTTGTTTTGCAAGCTCACAACTCAAACTTGTTGTTTTCCGGGTGCACAACGAACCCAGCTGGTTTTCAAGGCTCACCAGCACACAAACCTTACAACACAAGCAACTGCTTGCACAAGGCTAACAGCCTCAACTGAATCAATCCCTGATTGACCCAGCAAACAATAACGTTTTTACAAATTTAAAGCTCCTCCAATGAGCAAATATACAATAATAGAACAAAAATAAAGAGATAGGAATCAAAGCCTGATTTGCAGATCTTGGTGGCTTGCTTCTTCTCTTCTCTTGAGTGGATCTTCCTTTAGTATGCTCTTGAAGCTCAGAAGATCAGAAAACTAGGGCTTGCTTCTTCTTTTGAGATTTCTTCAAAATGAAACTAAGAAAGCTAGAAATCTCTCTCTTTTCTTTTGGGAATCAGTATAATCTTTCCTTTCGAATCTTCCCTCTTTTCTCTTTTGATTTTCTGATGGATTTCTTTTTCTCTTTTTTTTCTCTCTTCTTGTCTTCTTTTTTTTTTCGGATACAACAAAACCCCTTCTTATAGATCTTCTTAATCCATAAATAGCTGAAAACTATCCGTTAGAAACAAGTGTAAGAAGGATTAGAACCAAATATGGTAATAGCCGTTGGGATTAAAAAGATAAAGATAAAGTTTAGAGACGTTCTGACAGTTCTGGAGTCGTTTCTGACAATCTGGAGTCGACTCTAACTTTTCTGGAGTCGGCTCTAAATCGAAAATCCCCAATCCGCTCGATCTGGAGTCGTCTCTGACTTTTCTGGGGTCGACACAAAAATCTTCTGGAGTCGACTCTAACAGTCCAGGAGTCGACTCTAAGTCGTGACCAGAAAAACCATCGTTCTGTCTTTCTGTTGGAGTCGGCTCTAACAGTCCAGGTGTCGACTCTAAGTCTGTGCCGATTTTCGGAGTCGACTCTGCGATTCCATGTGTCGACTCTAATGTCTGCAATCTTACCTTGACATTAGATTCGAACTAGAACTTGATTTGTCTTGTGATTTTGATTAATAAATCAAATCATAAACTGAAAAACTTAATCAAAATCATTAGTAACTTCAAATGTTATACTCAAATAGTTTTGTTAATCATCAAAATCAATAATTGGGTCAACAATCTCCCCCTTTTTGATGATGACAAAAACTTTGAGTATATGCATTAAAATTCATTTGAAATAAGAATTATAGACATTGTTAAAGCTTTAAAACTTCCTAACAGAGAATTTGATGCCAAGTTTCAAAATGAACTTTAAAAACATACTTGAGTTCTATTATAAACAGCAATCAAGATGATTTAACTTTACACAGAAAATCATTAAGCTCCCCCTGCATTAAATAACTCCCCCTATGCAAGGTACATGTAAATAAACTGAAATCGATTTGATCCAATTGATTAAAAATTTATCTCAAAATTTCTCTCCCCTTTTTGAGATATGCCAATTGATTAAAATATTGAAATCTTATCTCTCTCTCATTTTCTTTCTCTCTCTTTTATGCATATACAAATTTCTCTCCCCCTTTTTTGTTATCAGCAATAAGGTGAGTTTAAAAACAATAATGTAGGTTATCAGAGCGAGGTTGTTGGTTCATTCAATCATAGAGATAGTAAACTTCATTTCAATTGCCAAGATAATTGTATTTCAATTCAAGATGCATTACATGTGTCTATCAAAATACATTCACAGTAAAGTACCATATCAATTAGAAATTCCTAGATACAAGCTAACAAAGTATAGTAAACTAGAAATCCTAAGATACAAACTATGAAAAGCTAATCTTAGGTTTCTAAAGGTTAGGGTAGGATAGGCTTAGATAGGGTATCACTATAGAAGGTCAATCAAACATGTTTGTATACAATTTTCTTCAGATGACCTATCATTTCCATAATCTCATCTTTTTGTGATTTCTTAAAGCCTTCAAGACAACTCTCAACTTGAGCAACAGCAAGGTCTAAATCTTTCTTCAATTGTCCAGTAGCATCTAGATAAGCTCTAGATCCATCTGCAATCCCTTCCAGCCTTTCAAAAATCTTTTGAAGCTCAGTGCCAAGGGACTCTGCAGAGCGGCTAATGGAAAATGAAATCAAGTCAAGTCTGGAATTGATCTCCTCCTTAAACTGTCTGATGTCATCTTCAACTGACAATCTCATTGCTCCTCTGACTGTCATACTCAGCTAATAATGCTCTGAGCTGACCAATCTGCTCATCAGAAAATCTCCAGATACAAATGCTGTCTGAGGTGGAGGTGAAGAATATGTGCTTGGTCCAGCCTCAGAAGGTCCAGCAGTAGATGGTCCCGCAACAGATGGGTCAGGGATGATGTCTTCCTCAACTCTGGCCTCCTCAACTCTGGCCTCCTGTCCTCTTTTATCCAATTACCATTTACCTTTCTGAAGCCCATACGGTGAATGGTAGAGACACTGTAGTAGTCTGTATGCCTTAATTTCCTCAGTGGCTCATTGTCCATGATCAACACACCTTGGCTTCTGAATACCAAAGTCAGAATCATACCATATGGCAATGTAGATCTCTTCTTGGTAGCTGCCTCTGCCATATAGCCTATCATCATCCCAGCTAAGTTTACTGGCTGCCCAGTGATGATGCAATCCATCAACAAGATGTCTCGCTCTGAGACATACTCAAATCGGCCTATCTTTGGAAATAATATCCTCCCGCAGATGTTGTGAAGAAGCCTGAGTTCCAAATTCAGTTGATTTGCCAAATCTCCTCAAACTCAGATACTTCTCTCCCCAACATCCTAGATAGGGCACCACTTCGATCATCATGCTGATACTCATTTATTCCAATAGTGGGCATCTCTAACAAATTTCCAAGGATCTCAGCAGTGATTACAACTCTTGTTCCTCTAACAAACTTACTAAACCTCCCTCTCCTCTACTCAAATCATTGTAGAACTCTCTTACAGGGCAGGGTAGGTAGGAACATCCAAAGAACAAACCTTTCTCCCATCCCATTTCCTTCAATTGACGGCCAATAGTAAAACCCTCCGAAGCAAAGAAATCAAAATCAACTTTCTTCCGGTTGTGATGGCCTTACCCGCTAATTGGTCGACACGTGGAGAAGATGGAGAAGGTGGAGAAGCCTCTTGGTGGCAGATNTTGTGATAGCCTTACCGCTAATTGGTCGATATGTGGAGAAGATGGAGATGGTGGAGAAGCCTCTCGGGTGGCAGAAGATGAAGAAGACGACGCTTGTCTTCGAATCGTGCGACGCCTTATGGGAACGGCCGAACCTCCAACAATCTCACGCCTTTTAAGAGCCATAGGGTTTGATTGGAATGAGTAATCAAGAGATTTGAAGGGTTTGGAGGGGTTGGAATCGGTTTGGAACGGCTCTAGAGAGGATTTGGAGACGATAGAATCCGAATAGGTGTCGACTCCGCCTTTATATTTTGACCTAGGTTCACTTAGAGTCGACTCCCACAAAGCGAGGTATCGGCTCCGAACGAGAAAATCTGTCAGCGCCCGAATTAGAGTTGGCTCTGCAGAAGCAGGTGTCGGCTCTAATTGCCAAGACAGAACATCAAAAATAAAGGTGTCGACTCCACAAACTGAAGGTGTCGACTCCACAAAAGTTTCAGTAAAAAATTCGAATTTCAAGGATTTGAATCTGATCAAATTGAACATCAAACTCTAGATAAGTGTTCCTTAATAATTGGGGAAACAATGAATTAATTTTCTAGATAAATTTCCTTATTGAACATAGAGGATTTTCAAGAAATTGATGAAGTCTAGATAGTTGTTGTCCTTAAGAGTTTCAGAAAATCATTCTAAAAGATCACAAACTCCTAATTCTCCTCTAAGATAACAAAATCTTTCTTCACTTAATGGTTTGGTAAAGATATCAGCTAATTGTTCATTAGTATTCACATATTCAAGACAAACATCATTGTTGGAAACATGTTCTCTAATAAAGTGATGTCTAATTTCTATGTGTTTAGTTCTAGAGTGTTGGATTGGATTTTTTGTTAGATTGATGGCACCAGTGTTATCACATCTAATAGAATTTTATCAAGTGTGATATCATAATCTTCAAGTTGTCGCTTAATCCAAAGGATTTGAGCACAGCAACTTTCAGCTGCAACATACTCTGCCTCAGCAGTGGATAATGCAATCGAATTTTGCTTCTTACTAAACCAAGAGATTAAGTTACTTCCTAGAAGTTGGCATGCACCACTTGTACTCTTCCTATCTAATTTACAACCAGTATAATCAGAATCAGAATAAGCAATTAACTTCAAAGTTGAGTCTCTAGAATACCATAATCCTACATTTTTAGTTCCATTTAAGTATCTAAAGATTTTTTTAACAGCAATTAAATGTGATTCTTTAGGATTAGATTGATATCTTGCACATAGGCAAACAGAAAACATAATATCTAGCCTACTTACAGTTAAGTAAAGAAGTGATCCGATCATACCTCGGTAATGCTTCTGATCTACTTTCTTACCTTCTTCATCCTTGTCCAGCTTGCATGAGGGACTCATTGGCGTACCAAGAGGTTTAGCAGATTCCATACCAAACTTCTTGAGTATTTCCTTTGTGTACTTTGTTTGGTTAATGAAAATCCCCGCTTTCTCTTGTTTGATTTGAAGTCCAAGGAAGAAGTTGAGTTCTCTCATCATGCTCATCTCGAATTCTCCCTGCATTAACTTAGCAAATTCTTGACAAATGAGATTGTTAGTAGCACCAAATACAATGTCATCAACATAAATTTGAATAATTAATAAATCCTTTTCTTTTCTTTTTAAAAATAAAGATTTATCAACATTTCCTCTAGAAAAATCATTTTTAATTAAAAATTTACTTAATCTATCATACCAAGCTTAGGTACTTGCTTTAAACCATAAAGTGCTTTGTGTAATTTGAAGACGTGGTTTGGAAATTCATGATCTTCAAAACCAGGAGGTTGTTCAACATAAACTTCCTCATTTATAAAACCATTTAAAAATGCACTTTTAACATCTATTTGAAATAAGTTGAAATTCATATGACATGCAAATGCAAGCAGTAGTCTAATGGCTTCTAATCTAGCAACAGGTGCAAAGGTTTCATCAAAATCTATACATTCTTCCTGATTATATCCCTTTGCAACTAATCTAGCCTTATTTCTCATTACCAAGCCATTTTCATCCAATTTATTTCTAAAAACCCATTTAGATCCTATTACATGGTGGTTTCTAGGTCTGTCTACTAGGGTCCAAACTTGGTTCCTAGTGAATTGGTTTAACTCTTCCTGCATTGCTAACATCCAATAGCTATCTTTCTCAGCTTCCTCTATAGTTTTGGGTTCTATATAAGATACAAATATAAGATGATTATTGATATTTCTCATTGATGATCTAGTCCTCACACCTTGAGATGGATCACCTATGATTAGGTCCTTAGGATGACCATAAGCATATCTCCAATCTCTAGGTAGATCTTTATCATTATGAGCAGTATCAATACTATCATCCTTAGGTGAGTCATCATCCTTTGCTTCAGGTTCTTGATCTGAAGATACATTTAATTTTTCAATACCTCTTTCAATCAAAGATGTATCTTCCTTATCATCAATTTTACCCGAACTTGATGCTAAAGACTCATCAAATACTATATGAATGGATTCTTCTACAACTAAGCTTCTTTTATTAAATACTCTATATGCCTTGCTAGATGTAGAATATCCTAGGAAAATGCCTTCATCAGACTTTGCATCAAACTTCCCAAGATTGTCCTTACCATTGTTATGAATAAAGCATTTACAACCAAATGCATGAAAATAACCTAAATTGAGTTTCCTATTATGCCATAGTTCATAGGGAGTCTTCTTAAGGATAGGTCTAATCAGGGCTCTATTTAGGATGTAACATGCTGTGTTTATAGCTTTCGCCCAAAAATATTTTGGAAGTTGGCTTTCACATAGCATGGTATGGGCCATGTCTTCTAAAGTCCTATTCTTTCTTTCTACAACTCCATTTTGTTGTGGTGTCCTAGATGCTGAAAAATTATGATGTATCCCTTTTTCAAAACAGAATTTTTCAAATAAGTGATTTTCAAATTTAGTTCAATGATCACTTCTAATAGACACTATGGTAGTTTTTCTTATTTGTGACTTTCTTAACGAATTTCAGGAATATTGAGAAAGTCTCATCTTTGTGAGCCAAAAACATTACCCAAGTGAATCTAGAGTAATCATCTACTATCACAAGACCATATTTCTTTCCTCCTGGACTTGTGGTTCTAGTAGGTCCAAAAAGGTCCATGTGTAGTAGCTCTAGTGGCCTAGTAGTTGAAACAACATTCTTAGATTTGAAAGAAGTTCTTGTTTGTTTTCCAAATTGACATGCATCACAGATTCGATTATTTTCAAAATTTAAACTAGGAATACCTTTAACTAGATCCATTTTCAATAGTTTAGAAATTAGGTGTGTGCTTGCATGACCTAATCTACGGTGCCATAGCCAACCAATCTCATTCATCTTAGCATTATTAGCAACTAAGCAATGATTACTTGGAGATAAATTACTCAAATCAATTAAGTACACATTGCCATAACGTTTACCAACAAGAATAATGCTGTTATCAATGGGATTAGTAACGGTGCAAATAGAAGCTTCAAATGAAACTTTGAAACCTTTATCACACAGTTAGCTAATACTTATCAAGTTATGCTTAAGTCATCAACATATAAAATATTATCAATATGAGTAGATGGAGTAATTTGAATCTTACCAATACCCATGATATGTCTTGACCATTATCACCAAAAGTAACTACTCCACCTCTTTTCGATTCAAGGGTGATGAATTGATCTTTGTCACCCGTCATGTGTCTTGAGCAACCACTATCAAGGTATAACTTTCTTTTCAGTCTGATGGCTGCAAGACACTCCTGCAAAATATTCATATCTTAACTTTAGGCACCCAAGCCTTCTTGGATCCTTCATGGTTAGATGCAATAAATATTGTTCCTTTGGGAACCCAAATTATCTTTCTTTTATCATGTGGAGTTTTACACATATAAGATTTATGTCCTTTGTTTCCACATTTAAAAAAAGTAATATTTGATGATTTTTCAGCATGTACAAAAATATTTTTCAAGGATTTTTGCTTTTTAAGTGGATTATATCCTAATCCAGCTTTATCAAAAATAGCTTTTTGATTGTCCAAAATCATATTATGTTTGATAGAGCTCAAGGTAAATTTATCAACTATAGGTTTAAGTCTATCAACTTCATTTTTCAAGCTTTCATTTTCTTTCATCAAAAGTTCTTTTTCTACAACATGCTTTTCATTTTCTAAAGATAGATTTTGCATTTGATTTTTCAGATCTTTGTTCCTTGAACTTATTTTGGCAAAATCATCCATCAATTCATAAAAAGCACTATGCAACTCATCGAAAGTAAAGTCATCAAGAAAACTTGGACTTACCTCCTCATTGTCCGCCATGAAACATAGATTGGCCATTTCACTCTTCTCTTCCTTTTCGGAACTTGAGCTTTCCGAATCACTCCATGTGGCCATCATTGCCTTCTTTTTGAATCTCCGGGTGCCTTTCTTTAGTTGTGGGCATTCAGATTTAAAGTGACCTGGCTTCTTGCATTCAAAACAGATAACTTCTTTTTCTTTGCCTTTGTCCTCATCTTTTCTAGCAAAGGGCTTTTTCTTTTCAAACTTCTTCTTCTTCATGAATCTTTTAAACTTCCTTGTGATGAGTGTTATGTCCTCATCATCACTTTCATCTTCAGATTCATGGGGCTCTTCCATATATTCAAAAATCTTAAGAGTCATAGTCCTCTTCTTCTTTGACTCATCATCATCAACATGTTGCTTAACTTGATGCTCATGAGTCATCAAGGATCCCAATAATTCTTCCAGGGGTATGGTACTTAGATCCTTTGCCTCTTGTATTGCAGTCACTTTAGCTTCCCAAATCTTAGGCAAGGAACGCAAAACCTTCCTCACAAGATCAGAATTATCATAAGATTTACCAAGACTTTTTAAACCATTAACTATATTAGTAAATCTTGTAAACATATCAGAAATAGATTCGCATGCATCTGTTTTAAACAATTCATACTTATGAACTAGCATGTTAATCTTGGATTCCTTGACTTGATTTGTTTCCTCATGGGTAACCTCAAGTCTATCCCATATTTCCTTAGCAGAAATGCAAATAGATATACGATTGAATTCATTTGCATCTAATGAGCAGTACAAAACATTCATTGCCTTGGCATTAAGTTGTGCCAATTTTTTATCCTGTTCATCCCATTCCATTTCCGGTTTAGGAATCTCCATGCCATTAATTCTAGCAGTGGGTATGTGTGGTCCATTGACTATAATGCTCCATAGATCATAGTCAAGTGCTTGAATGAAAATTTTCATTCTAGCCTTCCAATAACCATAGTTTAAGCCATTAAACAAGGGTGGTCTATTAGTAGATTGGCCTTCGGAAAAAGATGAACCAGCTTGAGTTGCCATGTGGATCTTTGACTCTTGATCGTTAGATCAAATCAAATGAGCACTAGCTCTGATACCAATTGTTGGTCCAGATAGCAACCCAAGAGGGGGGGTGAATTAGGTTTTTCAAAAATTAAACTCCTTTTAAAAACGATCCCCTAGCAGAAGTGAAAACTTAGATGTATACGAATTAAAAGAGAGTATGCAAAGATAGAGAGTAAGAGACAAGGAAACAATCACTGCAATATAAAAATTTTATAGTGGTTCGGTGTACCTACACCTACATCCACTCCCAAGTACCTCTTGGGTCCATACTATAATCAATCTGATTACAGTAGAGTTATTTTGCAAGCTCACAACTCAAACTTGTTGTTTTCCCGGGTGCACAACGAACCCAGCTGTTTTCAAGGCTCACCAGCACACAACCTTACAACACAAGCAAACTGCTTGCACAAAGCTAACAGCCTCAACGGAATCAATCCTCTGATTGACCCAGCAAACAATAATGTTTTTACAAATTTAAAAGCTTCTCCAATGAGCAAATATACAATAATAGAACAAAAAATAAAGAGATATGAATCAAAGCCTGATTTGCAGATCTTGGTGGCTTGCTTCTCCTCTTCTCTTGAGTGGATCTTCCTTTAGAATGCTCTTGAAGCTCAGAAGATTAGAAAACTAGGGCTTGCTTCTTCTTTTGAGATTTCTTCAAAATGAAACCAAGAAAGCTTGGAATCTCTCTCTTTTCTTTTGGAAAATCAGTAAAATCTTTCCTTTCGAATCTTCCCTCTTTTCTCTTTTGATTTTTTGATGGATTTCACTCTTGTTTTTCTGATTTTTCTCTCTTGTTGTCTCTCTTTTTCGGATACAACAGAAACCCCTTCTTATAGATCCTTCTTAATCCATAAATAGCTAAAAACTATCCGTTAGAAACAAGTGTAAGAAGGATTAGAACCAAATATGGTGATAGCCGTTGGGATTAAAAAGATAAAAGTAGAGTTTAGAGACGTTCTAACAGTTCTGGAGTCGTATCTGATAATCTGGAGTCGACTCTAACTTTTCTGGAGTCGACTCTAAATCGAAAATCCCCAATCCGCTCGATCTGGAGTCATCTCTGACTTTTCTGGAGTCGACACAAAAATCTTCTGGAGTCGACTCTAACGATCCAGGAGTCGACTCTAAGTCGTGACCAGAAAAACCATCGTTCTGTCTTTCTGTTGGAGTCGGCTCTAACAGTCCAGGTGTCGACTCTAAATTTGTACCGATTTTCGGAGTCGACTCTGCGATTCCATGTGTCGACTCTAATGTATGCAATCTTACCTTGACATTAGATTCGAACTAGAACTTGATTTGTCTTATGATTTTGATTAATAAATCAAATCATAAACTGAAAAACTTAACCAAAATCATTAGTAACTTCAAATGTTATACTCAAATAGCTTTGTTAATCATCAAAATCAATAATTGGGTCAACAGCTCCATAGGGTGGGCCCGCTTAGATAGACCCAAGTTGGATTCCTTGCGGGATTTCGGGCACCCAGACCCTTTCCCAAAGTCAAGTCATTAAATGGATTGGCCTCACTGCTTTCAGACAGAAGGCTAGCAGGCTTCAGACTATCAACAGTGTCAATCGGCATGCAATCCTTCGCTTGACACACTAAGAGAGAAAGAGCCGAAGACCTAGACGACATCCCAGGTGAGGAGGAGGAGGTCAAACCCCCGCGCTCAGTGCCCGGAGTGGAGAGAACCCCTGAAGCAGCTGGGGACTGCCCGATCAATCGTCGAGCAAATTTCTTTGGGACTTGCCACCCATCCTTGGAAGCAGAGGAGGGAGTAGAAGCCGGCTGAGCCACCTCCCTTGACATCGGACTCTGATCCATAGATGGCCTATGACGACGGATCGCAGAATCCAGGGCCCAAACCTGGGAGCAGACGAAGATGATGCCAGATCCCCCGACGATTCGCAAGGCCCAGCAAGATGAAGGGAGCCGCAAAGAATAGAGGCCATCAATGTTCTCGTAAGAGAACTGCTGCCAAAATGGCTCCCCGATCCCACGGACATGCGCCTCTAGCCGGAGGGGACTGGCCATATCCACACGGACGCAAGCACGGGCAAAACCCCCCCGATTCCTCGCTTTGGTAGATTCGTCCGCGAACAGGAAATCCCCAGCAACCGATAGAATTGAGGATAAGATGTTCTCAACCCAGAATTCCATAGGAAGAAGGGGAAGGCAGACCCAGAGTAGAGCTTGAAGCAGAGTATCCGTGGCTGGAATGAATTCAAGCATCCAATCCGCAGTCACAAGCACTTGGCCATTAACCACCCAGGGCCTCTCAAAGACTAAGGCTTTGGCCTGAGGGTCAGAGAAGCGAAGAATGAAGTGCCGGTGAGCCATGGAAATCGCTTCAACATTCCTCGGAATACCAGCGCGATGGAGTTCCCTAACAATCGCCTCCAACGGAACCCACCAGGAGAGACACCGAGCAAGGATCGCCTGAGACCCCTAGCTGCAAGCCTCATCCTCCAGCGACTGAACCGAGACCCGAATGATGTTTGGGAACAGTCGGATGAGCTCCTCCATCGGGGAAGGCGATGGGGCAACCCACTCAAAACGATCAACCGAAACTCGATGCCACGGTCCACCGGTCCTCCTCGACGTGTCGAACCCTACCGGAGTGGGTGCGGAAGACTGAGACATAGGTCGGCCATAGGAGATCGAAAATACTGAAGCAGGACGTCGGAGATCGGAGAAGACGAAGATACAGCATGAATCTTAAAGAGCTCTGAGAACACAAACTAAGGTGCTTTAAGAATTGGGTGTGCTAAAGTACTGTAGCAAGGTACTGTAGCACCAATATCGCTCCAATATCGCTCGCCATATTTCTATTCCTCCTCTCACCGACGCTCTTTTTCAAACATACCTATGCTCGTTGAAAGCTCGGCGAAACTATAGAAAAGTCTTTTTCTTTTAGATATTGAGGCAAGATGATTTGTTGCAGCTTGAAATTGACCGATGCCTTGTTTCAAAGTGGAAGCAATTAGTTGATACTTGTTGGGCAAGGAAAATAGCCATGGATTGAGGTGGGACGGGGCATGGTTGGTCCGTTTCCTTGGGCAGTAAGTTAGCTTTGTTTATTTTCCTTCTGCTGTGGGTTTGGACTTTTGACCATCTAGTTCAAATTTAGATACTTAAGATACTTATACAAGAGAAAAATTACCAATGGGGTTCCAGAATGTTCGAAAAAGCCATGGCACCATCCATCTCCATCCTAGGCAAAGGAAAAAGAGGGCTGGGAGAGTCTCTCGGTCGCCCGATCAAGCTGATTTCTAAGGAAAAAGTAGTCCATTCAAGGAGGGAAAAGACTTTATGCATCACCTTCGATATCCAAAGCCATGCATCAGGCGTAACTATTAATTATGCCTTCATGTGCACGCATATGTCATGGGCCATTAGACCGCGTGCACATAGCCAATACATGCATCCGATGCATAGCTTTATATACCGAAGGCAATGCACAAAAACTTTTCTTTCAAGAAGAGAAGGGCATCTGTGGAGTAGAAAGGGCCTATGGAAGCATACTAGAGAGCAATGCCTAGAGCTTAAACACCTCTTTGGATCCAAGGAAATGGAGGAAAAAATAAGAAAATGAAGAAAAAGTATAAATTATTTTATTTAGAAAAAAAAGTGAAAGAAAGAGAGGAAGAAGAATGAGAGTAACCGATTTTCTCATTTCTTTCTCAACGAGAATAAATTTATTAACTCTCAAAATGGGGGTAACAAAAGAAGAAAAAAAATGTTTAAGTCATTTTTAAAAAAACCAAAATATCCCTTCATTTTTTTCTATTTTTACGATTTATTTTCTACTCTTCATTTTCTCATTTCCTTCAGAAATAATTGCCACATAACTTTTTTCTTCTTTTTCTTTCCCTCATATCCAAACAAGATAATTAATATTACATTTATTTTTTCTTCCATCCATTCCAAATAAGAGAAGAAGAACAGTTCTTCCTTCTCCTTCCTCTTTCGTTCCTTTTTTTCCTTTTACTTTTTTCTTTCTTTCCCTCCAAAGATCCAAACAAAGCCTAAAATAAAGGCAATAAGAAAAGACTATAGTCACAAGTTATGAAATGTAACCAGCAATTTTCATGTATGTACAGAAAGCTTCAACCTTGCATCGAACAAGAAAGAGCTTCCTAGGAAATGAAGTCATGGAGAACTCTATACAAATGCCCTTTCTCTATCATGAAGTAACCATTCAAGGTATAAAAAATAAGGATTAAAAATTAGATTGGAAGAGAAATATGATATTCTTTTTCCTCAGTCCAAATTTACTAATCTTTTATGCTTATTGGTTACTAGTTTTTTTCCACACATATATTTGTATTTCTTGTAGTTTATAACTATATAATGCTTGAAGAAATTTATCCTAGCTATTATATGTTGCTTTTTATATCTTTTTGTATAATTGTTCCTTTAAAGGGCTTTTTGGAATCCGATAAGTAGAGTTATAGTATAGCTATGCTTACAACATAGTTAAGTTGCATTTAATTAAATTATATTATAATTGAACTTATACTTTGAAAGGTTGTAGCTATAGCATTGTAAGTTGAAAGAAGTTTTGTTTGATTTAATATAATAATAAGAGATACAATCATCCTGTAAATAGAGGAATGAACTTACTTTCAATTCTATTTTTTTAAAAAAATATTTCTTCAACCAATTATGCTCACTTGTGTAATTTTATAATATGATTATCTAATCTAACTAATGTATGATAATTTTATGCTGACTCATACAAAATATTTAATTCATAATTTCTAAAATTTTAATTTGTACAAAATTTAAAATTTTCATGATTAAATATTAATCTAATAATAAAAAAATTGTATAGTCCAAATTTTCATGACTAACAAGAGAGGGAGAGGGAGAGAAGCATGAAAATTAAAAAAATAAAAATAAAATAGGATAGATCATAATATATTTGAGATATCTCATTTGGATATAATCCAATGTTTCTAGCTTGCTTTATATGCAGTGTCTTAATTCTTAGAAGAATGGTGATGGATGGAATATGGAGAGGAGAAATAAAATATCCACAAATAAAGGCTTTAAACGAGAGAAATATCTTGAAAGAGGTGTAGAAGAATATAATTTGTGTTTCATATCGATCATCAAAAGGTGAAGAGCTACGAATGGGTGTATTTCTATTACATCCCTTATCGACTCTAACTCCTTGCAGGTTGACCTACGGTCCAATTTGGCTATGAAACAACTTGTAGGCTTTTAAGTTTGTAAGTGCAGCTTAACTACATAAAGTAATTTGACTTTTTAATATCAAATAAATGAAATAAACCATAGTGTAAGTTGATTTATAATGTAAGTTCAACCATAGGATCGCAAACCGTCCCTAAATGTAAATTGTACGGTGGCATTGTTGATCTATTGTTGTTGGAGTTTTTTTTTTTTTTTAAAAAAAAGAACTATGTTTCATTGCATGCTAGGTTTTTTTTCTCAAATATATATTTTGGAGTTGTGTTGTGAGTTTTAGGGGTCCGATGAAAGTATGAGTTGAGCATGGTTTTAGGGCAAATATCTCTAATTTTTACCTGTTCTTCCACTTTGTTTATTTTCGATGTGCAGCAAATTTTCCTAATTCAACTGTTTCAGCTCATATACTAGTACCTTTTTGCAAGTATTTACATGCTTTAACTCGCTCATTATAATTTTTCTAATGCCAATGCATTATTTTCATATGTTTCAGCTCCAATTTCATTGTTTAGACTAGTCGGTTCGAATTTGGCTCCTTATAGTTCAAAGATCCATATCATTGAGTTTGATCAGTAATTAAGATTTATCACTTTCTAGCTATTATAGAGCTTTCAAATTATTCAAATTGTTTCCAGCCTGCTCTATTTTGTTTTGAAAGTGCTAAATTTTTTATGATCAATAAGTGCTTCTCATCATTTATTGCCTCCAACCTCTGTTTTAACTGAAATGCTTCCTGATTTCTAACTTTTAATTCTCACCCCAGGTCCTCATAGTTAACCAACAACCAGAAGTTTATATTCTTCATTTTCTCTATTTTCATCAACAATAATTTTTTTTTATCTTGTGCACAACATTATCTATCTTATTCGACATAGCCTAGCTTTAAAAGCTTATAAGATTTATGGTTTTAGTTTATGCACTTTGCAATAAAAGATGATTTATTATGTAAGTATAAATTGTTATAGCACATTTATCTATCACATAAAAATTGATTTCTCTTTTATGATTACTGTCTCCAAACTTAGTGTGATATTTATTTTTTGATCAATTTGATTACTAGTCAATAAAATATACTTATTTTAATTTCATCTAATAGCTCTCAATTAGTGATTATAAACCTTTATCTAAAAAGAAGATGTTAGCTTCTAGCATTATAATATATACTAAAAATGATGATGTGTCATGCTTATCCATGATATGATAAATACTACCAATATTGAATATAACGATTCTTATTAGGAGATTTGCGTATGTGTTTGACAATATAATTAAGAAGAGGATCATAAATAGAGTAGTTAATCTTAGGCATATGATATTAGAGAGCAATACAGTTTGTACGATGTATTGAGAATAAATTGGAGAGCTTTTAGGAAGCTTGATTTCTTAGGTTCGTCGGTTAGAAAGGAGTAGAAATGTCAAAGTGGAGAAGGGTAGTTGTTATCTTTCTCTACACCCTGGTTCATCGCTTTAAAAATAAGATTGTTCAACTATACTTTAGGAAATCAAATGAGACAATCAATAGATACTTTAATATTATTCTACATGTTGTATTAAGGCTGCATGAAGTCCTATTATAAAAGCCTGAGCTAATTACAGGTGCATGCACTAATGAATGACAAGTGAAGATGGTTTAAGGTAAGTTCAAGCATTTTTTTAATATCTTTATCAATCAATATGATAACTAAATGATTAAATTCTAAGATAAACTAAGAAATGGATCAAGGAAATTTGAGATTTCTATCAACATTTTAAGAGTGCTCATAAAATATATAACTTATTTATATGCTGCTTGATGAGAATTGAGAAGGGCCAGCACATGACAATAAAGTCCCCAGGGATGCCATTTTTCATAGAAATAGGTTGAAGTTTCTCAAGATAATGTGGAGTGAAAATTCAACATTCCAAGTCTTCTATATTCATGATAGCATGCAGTCACTAATGCTAATGCTTTGTTTGCTAGGTTACTATTACCTATGTGACACTACTTACATAAAGTTTAAGGAAGTCTTGGTCTCAATGTTTTATATACATGGAATCATAGGTTACTTGAATGAGTAGAGATAAAGATACTAATCTAGCATCCCTGAGGAGTACTTTTACATAAAACATTTAAAGATTAGAAATGTAATAAAGAAAACATTAGGCCTTTTTAAAGCTAAAATGGACAATCTTCAGGAGCAGCTCTTAATATCTAATTAAGACTTAATGTAGAATTATTTCTGTTTGTTGCTTCCTACATAATTTCATTAGGAGAAAGATAATTGTTGATTTTATTAATCAAGCATACATGAATTGAGAATGAGTCATCACCTACCTCTTTTTTACATAAGCATGGCATTTATGTTAAGTACATCGAGTCTTCTCAAACTTGAAATGAGCTCAAAACCAATCTTACTAACGAAATGTGGGCACAACAATAGGTAGGTCAAAACTATTCACTAGATATGTAACTCTATTAAAGATGAAAATAGTAAATTATTTCTATTTGTACTTTGTATTTCTTATAAGAAGCTGTTTGTTTTAAATTATGCTGGCTTTGGATGAGAAATCTTAGCATCTACAGGTGTCTTTGAATCTTGAATCAGGCACACAAAAGCAAATATCTAATATGAAAAAAAAAAAAAAAAACTTCAGAATACTATGTCTTCAAGAATAGCAATTGAGAATCTGGACATAGATCAAACTTTGCAATTAAAAAATAAAAAATCGGTGATGAGCAATGATTTCATCATACCATAAAAACAAAGAAAGAAAAGCATCAACATTACCTGAGAGGAACCATTTATTCATAGAGAGGAATTGAGCAGAAGAACTGCAATCAACACCATCACTTAAAAAAGAGGGCCGATACATTTAACTTTTATTTTTTTTTTGTGGAAGGATTAATCCATGCATTTAACTTAAACAAGGATAAATAACAGCAGCCCATATAACAAGCAATGCTAGGTAGATTTTGGTGCCTTATTAGAATTAAGTTGTGGGTTTTTCTCACGACCAGCCATGGCACAGATGGTCAAATCCTCAGATGGAGACGCTGTTGGGAATTCCCCTCCCGGTGAGCCCACCAACACGCGAATGGTCGGAGGTGTTCGGATACAGCAGCATGTAGGGCGCCTTGACCGGCCCCTTCCGGTTCTTCAACCTTCGATCCTCGTTCATCCTCAGGATCCGGTTCTCGATCTCGACCAACTTCTTCCCGAACCTTTTGAACGCGTCCAGCGCCGCCCCGTCCGCGGTCCACTCCGGCGTGTCCCTCTGGCCCAAGTAAACCTCGTCGGAGGAGTGCCTCGACAGTATCTCGATGAGGGACACCCCGAGAATGGTCTGGAACTGGCTTGTGATGGACTTCAGAAAGACCCCGTCAGGGTTATTCTGCAGCTCCTCGTAGGCCGGCGTGCCAGGTTCCGGCATGAACCGGCGGCTTATGGTGGGCCGGTTCGGGAGGTAGCCGGCGTAGGGGTACTGCCCGAAGTTGACAGCCGCGTGGAGGGCGGAGGACACCCAGATGATGGTGCTGCAAGTCTTGGTCAGCTCCCGGAAGGTCTGCATCGTCGGCCACCATGTCTCGTCCTTCTTGTCGCCGTGGCCGACCTCCCGGACCTCCTTCCACCATGCCTGGAGCTCGGCGTCGGCCTGGACCGCAGCGTCGACGGGGTAGTAAACGGAGCAATACTCGGTGACCCAGGTCTCGATCGCCGACCAAATGGCCAGCCCGTCGACTGCGTACGGGTAGTCCTCGATCAGCAGCCGGAGCTTGTGCGGGCTCGTCGGGTCCGGAACTGCAACTCCTCTGACATGAAAGCAGATAATATATATATATGAGCATCAAACATAGACTCTAATACAATGTTGAGAAACTATTGATCCTAATAAAACTTTAAAAGCTTAAATAAGTGTTGAACGTAGCGGAAGATTTCTACCTCTTGAGGAGATCATCTGGTAATGCGTGGTCTATAAGTCTCCAGTTCTTGTAAACCACGGCGGACATCTCCATGGCATATCTCCCGGGGAAAACTGTTGACTCAAGGACGCCACCGGCATTGATGAGGACCTGGCGAGCCAGAGCATTGATGTTCATCGTGTCACGGTAGTGGGGACTCAGAAGCTTGTGGATTGGGTGCATGACGCTCAGTTGCCGGTTTGTCGCGATGACAAATGGTTCGATCACCGCGTGAGTGTTTAGCCTGCAACCATGCCAAGAATTAATTCTAGCTACAGTTGTGTAATGCAATGAAGAACTATTTGAGGCATGATAGATACAATACCAATGGCTGATGAGTTGGTGAACGCCAGAGTCGTCCACAGCAACGTACGCTTTAGCCAACTGCCAAATTGAAGCCTTAACCCCATTCTCAGCTGGAGTGAAGACTCGGTTGACAGCACCATGTTGCTCACCATCTGGGTGAGGCAGGCTTAGCTCAATAGCCAACGGCTTCAGAGTGCCATCATTTTTAACGAGTAGGATAGTTCTGGAGGCATATATCTTGCTGGAAGTAGAGTTGATGCGGTTAACGTATGGGATCAAGGCATCATGGTGATCCAAAATGAATAGCCTGTTGCTGTTCAGTGCCTGTAACAGAGGAATCGATCTCTTAGAAGTTAGAACCATCACGCCCCGATTGCAATTAATGCGACATTCCCTAATGGCTGGCCCGTTAATTTTTACACACCTGTTCTACTGTTAAGCCTTCTAAGTTATTTTCAATGTGAGCTGCGGTAATTGAACTGGTGTGATCGCCGTAAGTTCTGGGATCAAGCTTACTGGTTGGAGGGAATTCCTGCAAGATTGAGGTTTCAAAAGAATATAGACACCAAGTTTCCAATTGCCAAGATGAAACCATAAAAATATTAATTCTGTTTACCTGGAGACGCCTTATCATCACAGGGTTCACGCCGGCGAGCATTTCTCGTCCAAATTCTTCATCGGTCCTCCAAGCAAACTTATTCTCTATAGCATGACATTAATTAGCACCAATATCGCATTACAATGCTGACATCTAAAGGGAGTTAAATTTATAAGCAGTGGTTTGTTTACCTTTGATGACCTGAGGAAGTGGGAACTTGAGCAGCTGCTCCCCATCAGAGCGGATGAGTTCTTTGATCATCTCGAGAGGGATCCGATCCTTGATCTCTTCGAGAGCAGGGCATTGGGGCAGCTTCAGCCCACCTTCGTAGAGGTTCAGCACGTCCTGGAATGAGTCAAACTCCATCGGTGTCTCGTCAAACAGAGTGTTGAGGATTGGTTGTAGGGATTGGGCCAATGACTTGAGAGCATATGCAAGGAAGTCCGACATTTTAATGTGCCCAAACCGCTCATCCCGTGGGACATAAATGTCAAGGTTCAGAAGTGGCAATCTACTTTCAGTGTTAGGATCTGCGAGGAAGAAGAAGAAGAAGAAGAAGAAGAAGAAGAGACCACAATGGTCATAATGATGGCCTAAGTTTGATCTTGTCTACTATATATATATATATTATCAACATGGTATCAGAACGTACTCACCGGTCTTTGTGGGGGGCCGACCGGTCCGACCACGTCGAGGGTAAGGGTACTGGTCGGAGCCACCAAGAACTGGGCGAACGTAGTCAGCGCCCTTGTCAGGGTCACCGAGATCATTATAGTAAGCGTAGGCATAGACCCGGTCATGCTCTTGGAGCTCACCGGTGACATCGTCCCCTCTGAGGTGAAGGAGCTCTTCTTCTCTGTATGGTCGCAGTAGCTCTGGTGTTTTGCTTGGGAGGTACGTCTGCATAATATATATATATATAGTTCGAAGAAAATTAATTTTTCTTTTGAATCTCTCATTAGCAATCATGGCCGCTAATGGATTTCAATTATGGATGTTAGTAGAGTAACTTGGCCAAATTAAGGCTGGGAATTGAAAATACCGTCATGCCTGAGTCAATCCAGGGTTTATACGTACTATATAAATAAATTAGACTAAAAAATAAAGCATGCAACTCTTCTACCAAAAAAAAAAAAAAAAAATAATTTGAAGAACTTCTTAGACCGCTACCAGAAATCAGCATTTCACCAAGGGATATGTCCCTCAAAAAATTATTAAGAAATTAGAAAAAAAATTTAAGAAATTTTAAATTACATTCAAAATTTAGTTCCAATAAGGAATCTCTAAGGAATTTGCTAGAGATATATTTTTCTTGATAAATTTCTTAAAAATCCCTTTATAATCTACAAGAGATTGATGACTAATTATTTAAATAATTATTAGCAAGAGATTTGTCAGAAAAGCTTGGTACCTTAGAGATTTACTAAGGAATAAATCCCTTGGTGCTTGTAATAATATCATAGAGGAATTTTTTCTTAGAATTCTCTTAGTAATTTTAAAATCTTATATCGGGCGAGGGGAGATGGGATGCATAGTAGATGAGCGCTTATGGGATTAAGACAAATCGATGGTGAAGAAAAGATTATTTTTATATTTTTTTAAAATTATTTAATAATAAGTTAATAAATTTTAAATTTATTTTTATCATCTGTATGCCATGTATGCTATCATGTAGGATTAAAATAAACTAAGTCTTTCCTATTTAGTAATAGGGATCAGAATGATACAAAATATAAAATATAAAATTATTTTTATAATTTTTTAAAATTTTAAAAAAAATCAAAATAACATAATCTTTTAAGCACAGAAACTAATTTATAATTTAATTAATTTTAAAATATTTTTAACATAATAAATAAAATAAATTCTTATTTAGTGTCATAATTTTTGGTGTTTTTGCCAACGTAGTAGTCAGAGATATCATTCAAATCATGGACCTCGTCCTAACTCCATGTGTTTTTAAAATAAAAGTAAAACCCCTGCTTTAATAAAATAAAATAAAATAATTAAAATCCATGAGAACGCTTACATCATTGGCAAAGAAGACGCGGTCGTATTTATACTTCTCCACCGGATACACCCAGGAGTTGCAGGCGAAGTGAACGCTTCCCTTGCCGGGGACTCCATTCAGGGTCACAGACTTGAGGAAGAACTCGTAATGGTGGCTGTTCTTGACGATGAGGGCCCCTGGGATGCCTTGGCTCTCGTCCCAATGGAAGCGCACCTTAAAGCCGGACTCGCCCGCAGACAAGGGCGTCACCGTCGTGATCCAGTCCTCGAGAAGGCCGCCGGCCCCACCTTCCCCCTCTCGCCGTTGTCTGTTCCACAACCCACGCATTATTAATCCCATCCCAATCTTGACTTATTAAAAGATATTCTTCAATTCCATACATAATTATTATGTCAGAATGATGACATAATAATTATATCTGATGGTTTATTCCTCGTTTGTCGATTCTAATTAAAATTTAATAATACGTTATATTATATTTGGATGAAAAAAATATGTATGTAACTAATATCTAATTTGTTTTAGGATCTGTTTTTTATAACAAGTATTTATATCCAATTAAATAAATATAATACTAATAAATGGATGATGATTATGTGGACAAAGTCACAAAACTAAAAAAACATTGAAATGTTGGATGACAACTACATGCTGCCTTTTAGCACTAAAAAAACATTGAAAATGATGGATGACAACTACAGGCTGCCAAAAGGCTATTATTGTACGGTTTTTATCTTTGAAAGTTCTCGATCAAAGTAAATTTTGATGGGTTTATTTTAAATCATATGATCGAATCTGAGTTTATTATTGAAGGGCCGGATGAAAATGCTTACGGTTGATGATTACGATTTTATTGACATTTCGATCCTTATAGCGAAACTCCAGATTGCATGGGCTTTACTTATGCAGTTCATAAATTGAGCTTTTCGCGATTGATTATTAAGAGAGACTCGCTTACCGTGATTCATTGGATTCATCGGAATACATACTTGACTCTCCACATCAACTCCCTTATATATGATATTTGAGCTTCTCTTTAGATCATCAGTGCAATATTGATTTATCATGTTTATAGAAAAGCTAATGCTACTACGATTGAATCATCTTTACTGTTGTTCGCTATCTTAATAAGTAGGATTGGTACTTTAATAACTCCTGTTTTATTATTTTAAAGTAAATTATGTATTCTAATATTAGACTTAGCCCCAGGTGTGATCCCCCGCTTGTAATTAAAAAAAAAAAAAGAGGAAGGCTGTTTCCTCTTGATAGACCAACAGTCAGTCAATTCTAGGAATCGTAAAACGACCGGCAGGCGGTCAATAACTTGTGCAAGACCCCTCCTGGTGGAGTCCCCGTCAGCTTGCACTCCAATCCCGTGGTGGATGACTGACTTCATGGGTTCAATTCATGCGAACCAGGCAAACATTTCCATGGAAATTTGTGTACACCCATTAGAAAAAAAAAAATCTATTTTTTATTTTTTATTTTTCAATCTTTAAAAAATATGTTTGATAAGTAAGATAAAAATTTTTTTTTATTTTTATCTTTATCATAAATAATATGCTTTCTTTCTCTTTTGATACATATTCTTTCATGTTAATTCATCAAACGCATTTTTATAAGATAGAGAGAGAGAGAGAGAGAGAGAGAGAAGGAGGGGATCGGAACTCACTTGGATCGGCGACGGTGGCGCTGACGAGCTGGACGGAGACGCCCTTCCCCAATAACTCATGGAGACGGTCGAGCAACGAGGCATTAAAGTCGTTGAAATCCAAAACATTCTTCTTCATCAACACCACCGTCCCTTCGATGATCACCACCCCCTTTCCGGCCTCCTCCTGGTGCTTCCCCGTTAGACCATCAAAAATGCTATGAATCATCTTGATTCCAATTTTAATTCAACAACGGAGCAAGACAAGATAGATCTGGAGGGAGTAAGAGAGAGAGGCAACTTTGAGACGCGAAAGCAAGCTAGAAGAGGAACAATAGGCAATTTATGGATGATATGAGGGAAGACTCAAAGATAGGTAAGCAACCACGAATGGATGATATGAGGGAAGACTCAAAGACTTGAGAAGCAGCAGGTAAGCAACCACGAATCTTTAAATTAATTTGCTTCAATTGGTGCGTCCTTTCGTCTCGTGACACGAGATGTATTTATAAGAGGAGAGTCGTCCCACGTGGTTCTCAATATTTTTCTTTCACGCAACTTACGTGTACATTTTGTTATTTGCTTTTTATTTAGTTTTTTATTGTATTATTTACAGAAAATTATATTCTGATATTCTCAAAATTTTCTGAGTTCAATATTTTAATTAGGTTCCTTAAATTTATTACGTAATTCAATGTAGTGCTAAATTTCACGAGCCACTAGGAGTGGATCACTGACGGGATAAGGATCAAGAGCTATAATTTGCCCCGTTCTTCCATTTTTATTACTATTTTAACCCTTCCTTTTTATCTTCGTCTCCACCGATAAGGATAAAGATTTTTTAAAAACCTTATTATTATTATTATTATTATTATTATTATTATTATTATTTTGTTACAAATGTACGACCACACTAATCTAGCGTGAGTCAAGTCTAATATATTAAAGTACAAAATCTGAAGTAAAATCATAGGACATAAATCACCTAGTCTACAGGACCAAGGACCAGAATGATGAGCCACCCGGACAGCTACCCAATCAGCCGCTGAGTTAGCTTTCCGGTAGATATGTCGGATCTGGACACTAAAAGCCTGATGGAGCATAGACGTGATGTCACATAACAAAGGGTTAGTAGGCATAGGGTCTCCCATTTCCTGCCGGAGCCAGTGCACCACTGTAATAGAGTTCCCCTCGATAATAAGACGGCAAATACCCAGACTGCGGATAGCATAAGATATGCCAGCCCACGCCGCATATAACTCAGCTAGCGGTACTGATAGGTCAAGAGAACCAAAACCACCAACCGCAATCATCGATCCACTCGAGTCACGGATCACAAAAGCCGACCCAGCCAGACGACTTTGAGCACTGCCATCAAAGTTAATTTTGATATATCCTAGTCGAGGGGGTTCCCAGGAGACAGACCATACGATGGTGCGCTGCCGAGGCAGCAGGGGAATCCCAGATGCTAGGTCTATCAACATCAAGGCGTGACTGGTAGAGCATGTACTCAGCAGAGAGTGACAAAGCAGTCCTGAGTATCTTGTGGGGAGGGTCAATTACATTAGAAAAAATTTTCCTATTCCAAGACAGCCAGACCTGATAAGCTATATGAGCAGTCGAAGAGCTCAACCGATATGTGCCTCTTCGCACGTCCTGCCTGATCATCCTCAGAAAAGAAGTACGACAAGGGCCGGTACTATCACCCCAGTGATGATAACCAGCTATCTGCCAGACCAGTCTGACTCTATCATAGGTGAAAATAGTATGATCAGCAGTCTCCTCCTCCAGCCCGCATAAAGGGCACATAGGCTGGATTGCCATACCCCCACCCGAGAGAAGTGAGCAAGTAGGAAGGCAGTCTAAGGCCAACTTCCAAATGAACAGCCGCACTCTATGGTGAGTGGGAAGCTTCCAAATCCAAGAGACATCCAACTTTTGCCTAGACTGTGGCCTATACTCCTGAATAAGATCCCCAATCGGAGCACGAGTCATGTAGGATCTCCTCCAAAGTCTGAAGTCCGAAGCACAGTCCGATGTAAGAGGGATGGAAAGAATACGCTGAGAAAGCTCCGCCCTGAAGAGAGTGGTGACACGGGAGGTATGCCAGACTGTGCGATCCTGCGCAATTAAGTCAGTGACTCTCATACCACTAGCAAAGTCAATGCTCACGAAGGTAGGCCATCGGGACAATGGAAGATCAGCCAACCACGTGTCCCTAAGCACATCAAAAGAAGCACCATCGCCAATCATCCATGAGACACGAGATAGCACAGCCGGTGCATGACGACACACCTCTTTCCATAAGAAAGAGTAGGCATGAGTAGGCTGGGGAGGTGTATAAGTTGTCCAATCACCATACTTAGCACGCATAAACGAGCTCCACAAGCAGTCTGGATCAAGCAAAAATCTCGTCGCGTGCCTAGTCAACGCCTCTCTTCTCACAGTGAGGGACTGGATCCCAAGCCCTTCCTTCGAAATCGGTATACAAACGACATCCCAAGCCACCAGTGGATCCCATGACCATCCTGCATCGATCCCCAAAGGAAGTCTCTAAACCATCTCTCCATCCACCTCAAGCAAGTCACCGGAATGGCTGCATTAGATAGAATGTAGAGGGGAATAGAAGTAAGCACAGAGCGAATGAGGGTGAGCCTGGTCATCATAGATAACCCTGCGACCTGCCATCCATCCAAACGATCACGGACTCGGCGCTCAAGCTGAAGGAAGTCAAAACACCACGGCCGTCTCCCCGTGATAGGAATACTCAGATAGGAAAGCCAATCAGCCTGAGTTGAGATTCCCAAAATTTGCTTGATGGTCTGCCTCAAAAGTTGGTCATCATAGAAGGGTTGGTCTTCGGACTGAAGCAAATCATGGATTTATCTAGATTCACTTTTTGTCCAGAAGCCCTACAGTAAGACTGAATCACTGAAGCAAAAGCTGTAGCATTACTAATAGTGGCCCTCCCCAATAAGATACAGTCGTCAGCAAATAGCAGGTGGATAGCGAAGGCCCTTGGGGACCCACCCTATAGGGAACAATAGCAGAGGCCTGTTGAGCCTGATGAAGAGCCCTAGAAAGAGCATCTGCTGAAAGGATGAAAAGGAAAGGTGAGAGGGGACAGCCCTGCCTGAGACCAACAGCAGAATGGAAGTAGTCCATCTGGCCACCATTAATTATGATAGAGAAAGCCGGCCGCTGAATGCAGGTCCTGATCCAGGTAATAAAAGGCTCATCAAACCAAAACTCCTGAAGAGCCATGTATAGGAATTCCCAGCTCACTCTATCATAAGCTCTTTCCATGTCCATCTTAATAGCCATCAAACAGTGACGAGTAGGAGCTCTATGGAGGTCATGCATAACCTCTTGAGCTAAGAGGACATTATAGAAATGCACCATCCTCTGAGAAAAGCCACCTGCTCAGGAGAAATAATGCGAGGAATAACTGCTCTCAGACGAGAAACCAGGAGGCGAGCACAAATATTATATAGGGTGGTGCAGAGTCTGATAGGACGAAAGTGCTGAGGCTTAGAAGCATCAGACCATTTCGACACCAGGGCTATAAGAGTCCGATTCCAGTCAGGAGGAGAGAGTTGGCCCGAAAGATAAGCTAGATGGCCTGCAGAACATCCTGTTTCACAATAGCCCAATAGTAACAAAAGAAGAAGGGGGGAAACCCATCAGGTCTCGGGGCCTTATCAGGACCAAGGTTCCATAAAGCCTCCCGAATCTCCTCAGAAGAAACTGGCCTAGTAAGACAGTCATTCTCAGCCTCAGTGACTTTAGAGTGGGTAGGAACAGAACACATAGGGAGCCCGGCCCTCGAGATCTCAGTCCACCGAGAGCGAAAGAATTGAATAAGCTGGTCCCAATGACCTCAATGTTGTCCTGGACAGTACCCTCCTCATCAACAAGTCGCCGAATCTGGTTCGCCGCTCGGCGCTTTAATGTAGCATGATGAAAAATCTAGTGTTCTAATCACCCTCCTTGATTCATTGAATACGTGACCTCTGCCTCCAAAAAATCTCCTGCTGCCGAAGGAGAGAGTAGTGGATAGCAAGGCTGGACCAAAGAACAGTAAGGTCAGAATCATGAAGACAGCCATGCCGATCTTCCTTGTCATGGAGAGAAGCAATAGTGTTCTCAATCTGCTCAATTTGCCTAACAATGTCACCGACCTCTTCTCTATTCCATCTGGACAGTCGGTGCCTTGCCAACTCAAGATGCCGAGATAATTTGTAAGTAGCATTCCCTCTAACTAGAATGTGCCAAATCTGAAAAATTAAGGAGCGGGCTGCAGAATAAGAAGTCCAAAATTTCTCAAATTTAAACTGACCCTTTCTCTGAACAGCTGCATCAGTAGTTATTAAGATTGAGCAATGATCAGAGGCAATCCTAGAAAGATATGTGACAATGGTAGAAGGAAAAGACTGAATCCAATTGGCCATGGCCAAGACCCTGTCCAACCGTTCCGACACTCTAGCTGAGCCATGACGGTTATTGCACCAGGTGAATTGGGCACCCTGGAATCCCAGATCCAGCAGATTAGCAGAGGCTATGAAAGTTCGAAACTCAAAAATGCCAGCATTCTCCACAAACTGCCTACCCCCTCTCTTCTCATTAGCCTCCATAATACAATTAAAATCACCAGCACACGGGGCAGGAATGCCCTGAGAAAGCAAAGACAGGATCTCATCGCAAAGAACCCTGCGAATCTGGAAATGGGTACTAGCATAAACACCTGAAAGGAGCCACGGGGTCAACGAACCTTCTGAAATAACCAGGGCAACCTGCTGACCACAAAGGTGAAAAGCATCGATTCTAATATCAGCATACCTCCACAACACCATGATGCCTCCAGATAGACCCTGAGACTCTATAGCATAAGAAGACCAGGGTCTAGATATATGTCTTCTAACATAAGCCAGACTGTCGCTAGATAAGCAAGTCTCCAACAAGACACAAATATCACAAGAATGAAGCTGCATCAGCCTCCCAAAAGAGAGCGAAACGAAGGTTTCAGGGCTCCTCTAACATTCCATATAAGGATCTTCATTCAGAAGGGGGGCACCACTTCCCCTGATATCTCAGCATCAGGTGAGCAACTTACAGGGATCACTCCTTCCAAGGGACGCTGATCCAAACTATCCATAACCTCTACTGTGGCCTTTAACTGAATGGCCTTCTTAAGTAGAGAAACAACGGAGTCATGGGACCGACTCTCCTCCTGCATCGGCTGAGGGGCCTCGGTGGGACCAACTGAGACAAGACCCTCCGTAGTCCAATTAGCCTTAGATCCGTTACCCAGGAAGGGAATAGGCCCATTCAGTTCAACTATGGGCACTGAGAAAGTGAAGGAGAATGTACCACACTTTTACCAGAAACTTTCCCTTTTCCTTTCAAAGTATTGGATACAACCCTAGGGGCCATAGCTTCGACAGGATGGGCCCGCTTGAGTGGGGCTGGATTAGCTTCTTTCCGGCCCCTTGGCCTACCAGCCCATTTGTCAGAGCCCAGTAGAGTAAAAGGGTTAACCATTGCAGTCACAGAGGGTTGCTTCAGAGGGGTTTCAGTCCCGACACAGACTCAGATAGAACCGGCACGACACCCCCCATCACAGCCGACTCAGCCAACAGAGTCTCTGGCACATCAGGAGACCCCCCCTATGACACAAAGCCCAACACTGCTAGACCCCTGTATCACCCCCGACTTTATCTTTCGACTGCCTTCAGTAACCAACAGCTCAGGGCATAGGTCAGTAGTCCCCACCACAGCAGTCCTCCTCCCAGTCTGCCGACGGGCCATCTTGTTTGGAGACTGCCAACCATTAGAAGAACCGGCCGTAGCATGCTGGACCTTGGAAGCAGAAGCAACATCCGGAGACAGAGGGGAGCACCGCCAACGAAGGACAGCCATCCAAGGCCCAAACACCAGGCTATCTGATGAGGGAATACCAGACGAGGAAGGAGGACAACTACCAGTCGGGTGCACCGATCCGCAAGCAACACAAATTCCCTCCAGGTGTTCGTAAACGAACTGCTGCCAGAACGACAAGGCGGAGCCACTCACTCTCGCTCCCGGCCTCAGGGGTTTGCTCAGATCCACCTGGACACATGCACGAGCAACCCCCCCCCCCTCTTCCTTTCCCTAGTCGCAACATCAATGAAATGGAAACCACCAGCAACAGAGAGGATGAAGCTGATGATCTCCTCTGACCAATACTCAATTGGAAGTGAAGGCAATCGAATCCAGACCAGAGCAGAGGCCAGCGAGCCTTTCGAAGGCACAAATTGAGGATGCCAGTCCTCCATAGCTATCAGCTGGCCATTGGCCATCCATGGCCTACCAAGAACAAGCTCCTTTGCAGTAGGGTCAAAGAATTGGAAGAGATGGTGGCGGTGGGCCAAGCAGACAGACTCAACTTCACCGAGAATCCCTGCTCGATGGAACTCCCGCACAATTGCCTCAGACGGCACCCAGCGCAAGAGACTCCACGCAATCACCGCTCTCATCCTCCAATCAGAAGTCTCGACCTCCAAAGTCTGGGCCGGAACCTGGATGACCTCCGAAAACCGTCATTCCAGGGCCTCGACTTCCGCCGAAGAGGGTGAAGAAGCCACACACTCAAACCGATCGTCGACCCCACGATTCCAAGCCCTTACCCCTGTCCTGACTCCATCCGAGACCGCAGGGTTAACGCTCGGGCTGGGAGCCATCATCCATCGAAAGCTCAGAGTTCCATGGCGATCGAGTGTCCTGTTTATGTGTGCTTCAAGATTTGTGCTTTCGGATCCTTGGCGGCGGATCTCCGGCGATCGTTCATTCTTATAGAATCCTCAACCTCATGTGAACCTCGTTCTCGCTAGCCCTATTTTTATATTAAAATATTTATTTATTTTTATTTATTATATTTTAAAAATAAAAATAAAAAATATATTAAGTTTTATATTATAAATAAAATAGATTTAAATAAATTTATCATAATTACAAATTTTATGAGCTAATTCATTAAAAATATATTAAATTATAATTTCAAAGTATATGCTAACACAAATCTATGATCCTATAGGATAGGAATTTAAGTATGCTAACACAAATTTATGATCCTATAGGATAGCAATTTAGGTACACTAACAAAAAATATAATCCTATAAGGGGCAACGTGTATCACATGATAGATTGTGAGAAGTTAGAAAGGAACTTGCATGCTTATTTTTAATAATTTAATATCAATCAACCTTATACTTTTATAGACTAGGTTGTACAATCAATGTAAGTTTGATCTTTGACTTCATTTGTCATATTTTTAAAAAATCATACTTCAATCCTACTCATTCAATGTCACCGTTCAACGCTTCTAACCTTTATCCAATGTCTTTATAGCCTTGAACTTCTTATTATTTATGATATCACTAACATGTAGTTGGAAGCATAGCAAAAAATGCATTTATCCTTTTATCAATTTTTTTTTTCAAGAAAATGATGATAGTAGTCGAAACTCATTAGTAACAGATAAAGAAGGATTAGATCTTGGATTAAGAAAATAACAAACCAGTAGTCTCATTAATAAAGTCTTTCAAAATAAACCCTGGACTCCCCTTTGATTAACAACTAGAGATTCTAAATTGAATTTCTAGATTATAAATCTCTAAAATTTTTGCATCAATAATTATGATGGAGGTTGATCTCTTTTCCTCTCTCAGAAAGAAAAACCTATGTAGAATAAGTTAACATGCAAAATTTCCTCCTACTCATAAGTAGTGGAATCTATACAACTTTAAAAAATATTAGAATTAGTAGAAGCATTCAACCAATTATAAATTTTGAATATGGTCCTCTAGATTACTGCCTTCCATGTCAAATTTGCCATGTATTTTGATTGTAAGAATTTAATTTCTTTGACCTGGGAACATACAATCATTTGTTGATGGTTGCCACAATGTGTGCATAAGCAATTTACAGGTATAATTTATCACTAATTTTCTAAAAAAATATATAATTCATCATTAAAAAAGAGGTACACAACTTACATTTCCATCTTGTCCTTCAAATAATGATGGCACAATGGGGTGGTCTAACATCATCATCAAGCACTAACGTGAGTAAACACAATGTGTCATGGCAAGGTAGGCAACGTGCGTAAGACTTGTACTAAACTTAAAAAAAAAAAAAAAAAAAAAAAGAAAAAGAAAAGAGCCATCTAAATTCCTAGCTTTAAATATTTGTCATTATACTGAACATTAGAGAAAAGGCTTAAGATGTATAATACTTCCTTTATTATTTTTTCTAGTTTTTTCCCTTAAACACCACATACTTTAACTTATTGTAATAGAAGTTAATGATTTTAAAATTAATAATAAGCTATTTAAACCGATGATCTAATCCATTTAATACGGTATATACTATAAAAGAATACTTAAAAAGTCAAAATTTATAAATTTGGTGCTCTTTAGTCCATATATCAAGTTAATATAAAAAATAATTGTTATCAATAGTATAATTATTGTGACACACAAGATAACTTTTACAACTTAAAAATCACTTTATAAAAGAAGGCCTCTATATCTAAAATTTGAGTAGATTTAAATTCACTTAATGATTATATTTGGATATAAGCCCATGAATATTAGATTAAAAACTAATAATATATGCGGACTTTGATTTTTTTAATTAATATTTTTTATATATCATATTTAATGATTTGGATTTTAGATTTGAATAATATGTCATTGAATTCGAATTATTAGTTCTTTCATAAATATATATTTTGCTATATAGTACTAAGTGTTGCTATACAATTAATATAATATTTTCTAAGATATTCTTTCATGGGCTCCAAATATAATGATAATTACCTGACATTATTCTTTTGCATGCATGGAATACTATTTCAAGATTCGAGTTCATCCCAGCAGGAGATGGTATGATATACTTTTGGTTACAAATTAAAAGCATTTGTCTTGTTCTCTTTGTTTCATATGATAATGGCTAATAATTTAATAAATTCTCTGACGACAGCTATTATTTTAATAAAGCCCCCTACCATGTGATCGATTTTAGAATTTCGAGGATGCGACGGCGATCCGTCTTCTTCTATTTTATTTATCATATCCAGCGTGCGCGTAGAGCAGGTTGATCGATTCTGTGTGCTGCCGAGCTTGCAATTGGAAAGCGGTCAAGCGTGGCGAGTAACGTGCCTTTAGAGAGACGCAGCTTCCGGCGCCTAACTCTTTTTCTTTGGCAATTTCCTACCAATCTAAACTTTAACACCGTACCAATGTTTTGAAAATCAAATCCGACAATGAATCATCTTAATATTTGAATTATGAGTCAATCAATTCAAAAGAATAAATCAATTGAATCGAACTAGATAATATTATAATTAAATAATTTAATAATATAAAATAAAATAAAAATATAATTCAAATAATTTTTTTAAAAAAAATTTAAAAACTAAGTTGGATCGATTCAATGGATTTTTTTGATTTTTATCTGGTCATATCAATTTTAATAATAAAATCAAAATAGATTGATGATCGATTTTCAATTGAATCGATTGGATTGATCGGTTTGATCCGATTTTTAAAACACTGGCTTTTCTTTTATAATTATTTTATTAGGTATTAGATGCATGCTTGCAAAAAAAAAAAAAAAGTTTTATGTAATATACCTTAACTTGTTTGAGATTAAAGCATAGTTGAATTAAATCGAGTTGTATTAAGAAGGCAAAATTTGCCTCAATGACCAATTTTTTTTTCCCCTTAGCCTAAAATTTGGATTGAAGAGCTGAACATGGTTAACAATCTCAAAATGTGCGTCACGTGGCTTTTCATTTAAAATTATTTTATTAAGTATTAGATCCATATCTGCAAAAAAAAAAATGTGTAGGGTAAGTGAAAATAAAAGTTATTTTTTGTTTTTATTTTTATTATAAATAACAACTTTTAAAAGGATAGATAAAAAATTTAAAAATATTGTCAAGTTCTATATTTTACAAGTTCTAAAGCCTAAGTTTTCTACCTTCTTCTTTTTGTTGTTAGAAAACAGTAAAAACATCTTCAAATTATTTTTTATTTTCTATCATTTAGAGTTGTATTTTTTATATAATTATTCTTATTTTTATTTATCGAATACATTTTTATAAGTATTTTTTATAAAAAAAATAGATCTATCCTTAAAAATCAAACACCTCATCAGCTTGTTAGTTATTTTAGATAGCATGAAACTAAAATAGCATCAAAATAAGTTTTTCACTTTTTTTTACTTGAGAGATCTTTTTTTTTTTTTTATTTTCTTTAAGTTATTAAATATACTTTTGAAAGAACAAAAGCTACAAGGCACATGCCTGACATACCATGTACTTATATCTGGCCAGAAAAAATCTTACAAAACGGTGCAGCAAGCGTGCATCGATCGTACGAATTAGACATCCGAGCATATCGATGCATGTGCGATGGTCCAATGGGTCTTATCGCATACCACACATATGCTGGTATGCATAAGCAATAAATCTACATGATTAATACATACTTGCTACACCAAAAGATGGTGCAACAAGTTTTTTTCATCTGGCCAACGTTATTTATAAGTAGACTACCATTTTTGACCCAACGTCATTGACCAACCCGAACTTGACTTGCCTAACTACGTAAGCCCATTGAATTCGGGGGTTGGGTGTGGGGCCCTTCAACTTACTAGGATAAGAAGGATATAATAATATTATTTTTAATATGCCTTCCACTGGATCAATGATCTAATAGCTTTAAATCCATATAGACTAACACAAAAGGTGGGAGGATGGGCTCAACCCTGGCTGCCTCTCCACATCTCTTTGTTGACTTAGTTGCTGACACTACAAGCACTAAGACTCCTTATCTTAACCCAGTCTTATAGATTTGTAGACATTGATTGAGATCATAATTATGATTGGTGCCAGAACTTCTCTCCTAGCAAGGGAGACAACATGGTGTCTCGGAAGGCAGTGCCTAGTCATTCAATGGTGGAAGTGGAGGGAAAGTTGAGTATTAGCCACTGGTCAAGAGGAGGTGGTGGCTGCTACGTTGCCTTAATTTGTTAATGAATGGAGAGGAGAGGGAAGAAGATGGTGATCATGGGAGAGACGATGGCCATTAAATTAATGATCAAGAAGACCAAAATCCAAGCTATATAAAACTCCTAGAAGATACTGTACAGGTCCATCCCTCAACTTCTCTACATTTCTTTTCTTTTTTGTCTGCCTTAATAATGAAAAGGAGGATAACTTCATTAATTATGATATTTTTGGTGAAACAATTTGAGGATTTTTTTTTTCGTGAGCCTCCTATAAAGTATTGTAGACGTGGAAATTACAATCCAGGCTTTCAATATAATAAAATAAATCTCTTTTTCTATATTCTAATTAGTAAAGATTGCAACCAAGTAAGAAAATTAGGCCATGTTTAATTCACTTTTCTATAATAAAACCATTAATTGCACTTCCTCATGTTTGCCGACTTTTCTTTTCCTTCTCCATTCTCAGTCTTTCATCCTCAGCCAAAATTTTGAACATGCATCCCATTGCTTTGTCTAACCTTTCTAAACATTTTTACAAGAGATTGAGTAGACTAATTCTTCATTTATCTAAGTGCATTTTCGTTACCTTCTGCTAAACGAAACCATTAACCCATATTAAAGTAAGTTTTTTTATTTCTTAATGAAAAGAAATAGAGTCATAAAAATGGTTTTCTAGTATCTAATAAAAGCTTGCATATCCAATTATTTTTGTATATATAAAATAAAGATTCATAATGTTTCAATAGTACAAATAATTAATAATTAATATCTAAAATTAAAACTACTTGATGATTTTTATCAAATTGATACCTCATATTTAATGCATATTAATTGTTATATAGCACAATTGAGATTACTTATTTTCATCATAGGAATGCATATAATGGTGGAATAGAGGAGGCTAGGGGAGGGTGATTGACTAGAGTGCTATTGATAGGAGGTAAAAGGGGTTTGTCTAAAGAATATTAATGAGAGATAAAAAGAATACAATAGAGAGGAGGGAGGGGAATCTAGGCATGTTTGAGATAAAGGAAACCACACTAGAGAGAGAGAGAGAGAGAGAGAGAGAGAGAGAGAGAGATAATTTAGGCATGAAAGAGTCCTAGCAAGAAGGGAAGATATGCAGAGAAGGGGAAGTTTGAATATAGATAGCTATAGGTATTTTTGGAATAATAAGGGCAAATTTGGATAATCTAAAAAGATTGGATTAAGTTTCATACTAGGCTTGTGAATTAATAACCCATTTGGATGATAAATTTTATGATATTTTTGTCCATTTGTAGGATGGTACTCTAAAAATAATAACTTTAAGAGCATAAGGCATTATATGGTAGTGTTAAAGAACTTGAATTTGTACTCTATTTTTGAATTGAATTTTTTTTAAATACTAAACCTAATTTGAACATGTTGTATATTAATCCAATACCTTTCTAGCCAAATCTTGTGGGAGACAAAAGTGACCTCTATAAATCTTAGTTTTCTTATTAACCAACAAGCTCTCAAGTTCGGGCTTGTGTTAGCTTTTAGAAGACTTTAGGCAGGTCTTAAAAGATTGAGAGTTGGGACTTGGATTGGCTAAGAGGCCCCATTTTTGCAGCATATTCCTACAAGCATACTTAAGAAGCCTTAAAGAAAATGCTAATTAAGGCAATGTTAATTGTTGTAAGTTGTATCTTCCATCATACATGTCATCTTACTTTTTGTAGTAAAGAAAAACAAAATAAGTAGGTTGTTCAAAAATAACAAGTCCAATAGATAACAAAAAATTTAATTAAATAAAAAATCAAAGCCATTCATCCATCACATGCATGGCATGCAATGCTATTTATAGCAAAAAATACTTATTTCTTTATTAGAAATAGAAAAAAGATATCAATTATAGGATATCTTTCTACTTTTCCTACTTTTATAGCTATTCTTATGCATAATAAAAATATATTCCAATTTAGTTCTGATTATAAATCAGAGATAATATGAGTGGACCTCTTAAAAATTATATTCACCAAGAATATTAAATAATATGAAAAAATCTAATTATGAAATCATAATCTTCTATACTTCCTATAGTGTGCATTCTATGAGGAGATTCCATATACGATAGCATAGTGTATATGGTTAAAAAACTTGGGCTCAACTAAGGCTCCTAAAAATAGGATTAACTAGGTACGAAAACTGATGCAATGACTTTGATGCTTTGCCTACCACTCTTTCTCACTCTCCTCTCCCTATTTTCATTTTTGCTACCAGCAAAACCATGTTTTACGGGGATTGTTTCCTATTTTGGTGTGGGTAATGGGTGGATGATGGTTTAGAGCATAAAGAAGTATGATTTTTAGGTGCAACAAATGGCACCTCGGCTTCTTCCCATTTGTTTATTACTATTTGATGATAAAGGTAGAGACAAGAATTTTAATTCTTTTTATTTTTATTCTATTTCATCTCCTGAATTTTAAATTATTGATTCCAACAAATCCTTTTATTCTCTTATTTGATTACTTGCGTTTCCTTCAAAATACAATAATGACGTTATACTTATTTGATATAGATAGATTTTATACAATGAATCACTAAAAAGATTTTGATTTCATTAAGCTTTATGGATATATAAAATTAGGAGATAACTCACTTCTCTTCCTCCTCTTCCTTCTTAACAATAGCATCAAGTGGATTATCTTAATGGATTATAGGCTATAGGATTATAGCTTGGTATCCTTCTCTCAAGTTAGGTTTCGATACAAACTAGCTTCTATTAATAGTTTGAAACTAAATATTCTCAATCCTCGCACTTTCAATTGATAGAGAAGGAAAAAGAAACCAGTATAAGAAGAAGAAGAAAAAGAGGAGGAAGAAGGAGAAGGCCACAAAAGTCATGCATCCTGTGATCCTTCGTCGTACCTCATCGACACCTTTATCATTCATTGGTCGCCAACATTTTCAGGTAAGTAATAGCCCTTCCCAAATTTAGATTGGAAGCACAATTTTTAAAGGATATAAAGTGTTGCACTCTTGAAGCTCTTAACAAAATAAATTATAAAGTCTGAATGATGAAAGTTATCCTTGATTTGACTATTACATCTTATTCAGGAGCATTCACAATCACAGGAGGGATTAGCAAGCTTATCTTTTGATGAATGCAAGCAGAAGGATGATTCTTTACTTACAGGAATTTTAAAGAATAAAATTTTCAGCTTTAGAGATGTACTTAATTTGCCTTCTGATGATAACTACTATACCTTGCATGAGGTACGCACTCTCATCTACCTTTTGACTTCTTAGGCTTAAAAAGAATTGTATAATCCTCACATTATCTAAGCCATCTTAAGTCTATCTACTTGATATCATGTATTGCATTTAAATATTTTTTTTCATTTGAGGAATAGTCTTGCACTAGCAACCTAGGTACAATATGAAAATTTTATTTATTATGAATAAGCATATTTAAACTCTTTTTGTTCCTTTATTTGTTCTATTTAGTATTTCAATTAAACTTTCTCTTAATTTGGTTGAACACATTGTAAGTTAATTCATAGTATCCTCTTTTAAAATTAGACCACTAGAAAAATAAGCACTTGATAAACTAACTTAAATATTCATGTTATATTAGGGTCTTGTCCTAATGGTCACACCCATTTGTTTAGAAAGGATTTCTTAGTAGTGCATCCCAAAAAAATTACGTCTGAGTCATAGTGCAAGTAAATCGCTCTCTCTTTCTTTCTCTTTAAAAGAAAAAAACTTTAAATATTCTAACTATTAAATTTATTTTATTGTGCCATGGACTTGGTATAGCATCAAATCATTAAAGTTCTTAAACTTAAATTCTTGTTAAACTTAAATTCTTGAAGAGAATATCCAATATCAAATTTTGTTAGTTCTATCCTATATTTGAATAAAATGAGTTCACAACCAAAGAAAATTAAAAGTCCAAATGATGAACATTAATATGTTTAGCTAACAAAACTAAACAAATTCTTAGCAATAACTTATAGCATAAATTAGCGATTCTTACATTATAAAGTAGGTAAACTTGCAAAAATAATATAAATAGCTTAATTTGAATTATATAGATATTTGACTAGATTTTATAGCAATTCAAGGAGATGATAACATCACAACTATTAATTTTAAAATATTTTGGAATCAAGGTTAATATATGTGTTTCAAGTAAACAAGAAAAAAAAAGCTTCAAATTTTGTTGAAAATATCATCCATAATCTAAATAATTTTTGCTTTGGGATCAAAAGACCTTTGTGGTATTGATTATATATCCCTCTATTGTAATTGACTAAATATGAGAGCTTGCTTTTACATTATAGCATACTATAATTCATGCAAATCTTACTCTTAAGTATGTTATTATATATTACATAAAAAATTAATTTTTTATAGAAAACTTTCATCCTCTTTATTATTTTTTAAATCATTTCTATATATTTAAGAAAAATAAAAAGATTTAGAAGTACATATTTGTCATGTCTTCAACATTCCTTTACAGAGAAGAAATACTCTCTTATATTCATAATAAGTATAATTATAAAAAAATAAAATGCTACATAATGCCACAACTAGTCCTTCTTATTGGTCTTTATTATAAAATAATATTCCCTTAAGTTTTTATCATACATCTTTTTAGTCTTTCTCCATCATTATGATTGTCAAAACATATGCAATATTCTTTTAACATATTACAACTATTTATATTTTCCAATATGTTGAATCCTTTATGTCAAGCCTATTGTTCTATTCTTTGATCCATTATAATAGGGGATTAGCCCTTTTTATTATTATCACCCTTCTTTTTACAAAGATATAGAAAAATAGAATTTTCATATATCATATATTAAATATTATTTATAATTAAGAGAGTTTTTATCTTGAAACCATTAAGATTTTCTTTTTGGGGATTGCTTTCTTAGTTCCTGTATTGAAGAAAAAAAATTGATATAGCAGGTGTAACTGATGTAACCTTATTATGATAGAAAATATTTACAGTCAACTTTATTAAATAAAAAGTATTTAACATAAGCATGGTTAGTAAAATAATTCTATATAAAACTTCAAGATGATTTTCTCCTCCTTTTACTTAATATAAGAGATATATGCAAGATAATAAATACATATAAGCTACTTAATTAAGAAGTGATGGTAATTTAGTGCTATTTAAGATTAAATTATTATATGTTATACCATGCAATGATAGTTAAACAAAAATAATTAGAGCCTATGTTTTAGAAATATAAGACCTACAAGCATTGAGATGAATCTTAAGGTAACTAAAAAGTAAAAAAAAAAATATAACACTAGCATAGGGAATAGAGTTTTATGATTGATTTAGGAAAAGCAACTAGTATCTATTATTAACAAAAGAAAGTACAATAAAATTGTACAATTACTTCTTGCTTATTTGTTAGTCAATTGCATATTAATAAACAATAAGTTTTATGTTAAATCAAAATAATGATGTTTGTTATTGAATAAAGTTTATTTTTTTTAACATGTGTTTGAATTAAATGTCTAATTAGATGTTTCGTTTAAAATGCTAGATGAAAAAGCATGAAAAATATAGATAAGGACAAGAAATTTTCAATCTCAAAATTATAGAATTATTGCTAGAACATCTATAATTAATTATTATAATCTAAATTATAAAGGAGAGAAGTTGTACATTAAACTAATTAGAGTTAACCACATGAAATTTTTTTTTTCATTTTGCTTAACTTTGAGTCATATTTTTTGCATGAGGCAAAAATTTAAATTATTTTTTTGCTTTCTCTCATGTGATTTTAATAAAATATTATAGAATATCACTTCAAATAAAAAAGTAAATGCTAGTATGTGCACTACTCATTGTATAGTATCCTCCATTATTTTTTCATATCTAAACATTTTACATTCTAATGGAAATAATATTAAATTCTATCAATCAACGGCTATTACTTAAAACAAGCACTAAATTTAGTGTATAACATTATATTTTGATCATTTAGTATGGTTAGATTTTATAGGATATGGCCGTACTTGTCAAGGTTATGGATAAAATACAATTATTTTATCATAAGTCTACCTTCTTGTAAATTTTGGCCTTATGACTCATATATCACTATTACTAACCTATATTTTTTGTCTTAATTCAACACCTTAATCCATACATTTGGCTTCAAATGGATTGAAAACATATACTTAAACTCATAAAAAATTAAAATTATTTTTAGAGGTTAAATGTATACTTTCATATATTTTAAACTTAATTGACAAAAAATAATTTAGTCAAACATATATGATCCAAGAATAGTGAAATTATTAACTAATCTTCTTATGTTTAAAGATTATATCTCATTGTAGGCCTTAAATTTCTATATTTAGATTTTAAGAAAATTATTGAAGATAGATTTGATACCATATGTACTAAGATCTAATTCAAGCCTATACATTAATTGAGTATTCAATTATTTAGTATTAAAATATTATTTTACAACCAAAGAAAAAAATATATTTAAAATAATAATAGAGAATGGTGATAAAAATTCAAGGGATAGGATGGAATTTTAAAGTCAAATTAATTTCTTACTAACATTTATAACATTATTATTCTTTGAGTTGATTAGCATCATTGCGACTTATCATTGGTTTTGATATCTAGATTTCATTTGAATAGTTAAAAAATATTGGATAGTTTTAGAGCGCTTTTGAAATATACTTGAAAACTAAATGATTTGATTATCATTTTTAGACACTAAATCCCTAATAACTATTTTGTTGTTGTTTAATCTTTATCTTATATTATTATCTAATAAAACCTATTTTATTTTCATATTTATTATCCTTATTACTTTTGATTTGCAATTTGAAGTTATTTGGAGAAATATGAATCCATTATTTATTGTCCATGCCAACAAATAAATTATTATCTAAAATTTGAGTTAAAATATCAATAAACGATATATTATGACTGAATAACAACAAATTTAAGATCTACTATCGATTCTTTCTTGGAAAGTGATAAAAATATATTTGATCAGAATTTAGAAAAATAACTATGATTGATGAATATTTAATTTATACTGCAATTATTTAAAAGCGCATTAAGGTCAGAGATATTAGACTTTACATTCTTTTTTAAAAAAATTGTAACTCCGATCTAAAACTTTTTGTTATCATTATATCTATGTATGCGAATATATATTCTTTTACTTCATTCTTATGTATGCTTGCACTTTTATGAAGGCATGTCTATACATTGAAAAATAGCTAATATAGTAAATTACATATAAAATATGAGTGTAAACATATTTATAAATATATTAAAAAGCTTATATACATGCGTGCGCGCGCGCGCGCGCACACACACACACATATATATATATATATATATATATATATATATATGACCGTAGCCATATATATGTGCGCATGCATACAAATATATAGGATGCCCTTTTTTGTATATAGATCTATAGGCATACATATAGATGTAGTTTTAGGTATATAAATATGTAAGTATAGATAAGTAAATGAAATCATGTATAGAAAGAAATTTATTTGAAATAAATTTGGTTATCTACAATTTGATTAACAAAATATAATCTTTGATTAGGATTTAAGAAATTATTTACTCTCCAAACAATACTTTCAATTTGATTGAAAACTCTATTTTCCTATCTTGATCTATGTGGTCATTTTATTAGGGTTATTTAATTGATTACATGCAATTCTAATTACAATAATTGAAATTTAAATTACTATAATTAAAATAGAAAATATAAACCATTTTTGCTATACTTGACAATAGCAAATGTGTTTGTAGGTATTGGTTGTTCGAGTAGAAAGAAATATTTTCACAAGTAATTAGATAAAATAACCCTTTAGAAGTAGTAAATTATTTTTTAATTAAATTTGACCAATAAATAGACAACTATTCAATTTTTTATGTATTGTATATTACATAATGATATTCTTATTATTATAAATTTATTTATTATATTATTTTATTTAGTAATACATAAGTATTTTTCTCTTTTATTTATCTAAATAGTATTACATATTTCTCTTATCATTTTTTGTTATGTACAATAATTATGTCATAATAAAGTATAATAATAGTTATTGCATTATTATAATGGCTGTAATTATTGTACTTTATGTTATAATGAAATCTAATATGTTGTATATTGAACTATAATATTATAATAATCATGAATATATTATATAGTAATGATTATTGTTATATTTTATCTATAGAATATTATAAAAATCATTAACCATAAAAGCTTTATAAATATTTAATTCGTAGTTACAATAATAGTTGTAATATTAAAATTGTCTATTTATGGCAATATATTATTTCAAGTTATTTTATACGATAAATTACATAAGAGGATTATACATTTATATTTATATATATATTCTTAACATAAATTAATATTTCATATATGAATATTAAATAATATTGAATTATAATTAAATTAAGCTAGTGATAAGGTGACAAAATACAAGACAATAGAATTTGTAATGAAGTTGCAATTAGAATTATAATCTCTTTTAATTATAATTTTAATTGTATATTTTTGTATCTTTATTATCATTAGAAATATAAGCAACTAAAGAATTGCACTGCTACACTTAATTTCAATTACAATAATGAGAATTGAAGACTATCAAATTATAAGTAAATAGACAATCTCCTAATGAAAGGATGCAACAATCTCCTTAGATAGAATATTAGATTTGATCTCATTTTCCAAAATATATTAAATTTCAAAAGGATTTAGTATCCAATGAATTATTCTTTTAAAAATTTATCAAATATAAATTTCTCAACAAGGTGACTATATTACATTAGTATTTTTCATTGCTCCTTATAGATAACTTTTAAAGTTTATTTGAGAATAAAATTTTATCTTTAAGTTGAAGTTTAATTGCATTGTTGAATTTAAGCTATCATCGTTGCAAGCAAACTATAACTTATTGAAAATTTAACAAATTTCTATATTTGTAGGTATGTCTTTAATCTTTAATTATATTTCATCTTCATTTTTTATGTCTTAAACTAGAATTTTAAGGCAATATGATTTTTCAAAAGTTTTATTATTCATTTGTCTATATATGTTTACATATAATATTGCTCCCAGTTACTAGTGATGTAAAATAGGCTATGCCATTCGTTTGGCTCATAGTTTTGTGGGTCACGTCGATGACATTATTTTCAGGCCATGCTGACATGGTACATGAAATCCAACCCTTGACTCAACATGATCCATGGCCCATTGGTTCATGCCAAACTAGCCTTTTTTTTTATTTTCTATTTTTTTATATGTTAAATTAACTAAAGTACCTTCAAAATATAATTGTTTATATGCTAGCCTGTGAGCCTTGAACCCCAAGGCCAACACACCCTAGGGGTTTAGGTTATGCCTAGCATAGTTTAATTGGTGCGGAACATTCATTATAAACTATGCTAAGCATAGCCCAATGTTATGTCGGGCCATGTCAACCCATAGATGGCACAACCTATTTTATACTACTAATTCTAACATACATGATTTACAATAACTATTGTCTTCTTACCATGCTATCAATAATAATTCTAAATATAATAATAGATTTTCTAACTATTTGTTTACTTATAATTAAATTTTTTAAAGGATATTTTCTTTAGTCACATGTGGTTTTTTAAACATTCATAGCAATATTCTTTCGAGTTATTTTAACTTTCTCTCTCTTTTTTAATATAGCAGAATGTCTATAATTAGGTATATTTTATGAAATACATAAGTTATACTAATGGACAAATCCTATAAGATAAATGAAAGTAGAATTATTAATATTCTATCAACCTTTATATTTTCTCAATCTATAAGAACTCCATCCTCAATAAATAACAATAACATATATATTTATTATTGTATTATCTATTTGTATTTCTTTTTCTAAATCTTTCAAAGTTTTATAAATATGTTAAATAACTATGGATGATATATTTTCTTTATGCGAATTGTTTTAGTAGTTTATTATAATATAAATTATTTATTTACTAATTTAATAATTATTATAATTATGAAATTATTGATTATATCTTAAATTAATCTATAACACAAGAAAAGCTAAAATATTCATCTAGAACATATTTTTGTAGGGAGAAATAGTCTCCGAGGCATGCATATTTTTTAAAAATTGATAACTATTATCATTGCGGAAATTAAAAGATTACATATTAATCTATCTAATATGCATCAAGATCATATCTTTGCCTATATATTCAGGGTCGTTTGATCTAAAATATGCATATAAAAACATCAAGATCATATCTTGATCTTTAAGATGACTAGTCACACTATTATCTTGAAGCCTGCCTTAAGATCTAGGGATCAAATCACTTACCTTAAGAATAGTAGGTAAATCTTTAGCACAAATCTACCCCCAAAATTAAGACTAACTGAAAAAATAGATTTAGCACAAATCTACCCCCAAAATTAAGACTAACTGAAAATAAACTCAAGCACATGTAGTTGGAATGATACTATTATAGATCTCCAGAGAAGACAATGAGACTAAAATTTTCAGAACAAAGACACAATGAAAAGTTAAGGTTAAAAAAAATCATTTTGATTGCATTTAAGAAGAATGAACAACTGAGATATGGGGCCTTGTTGACTAAAGCAAGACCAACATAAGTATAAAACTATAATGATCAAGCCAAACCTAGATGAAATGAAGAAAACACATAGCTCCACAACCTACGCTTACCAACTTGGGACAGCTTTGTAAAGGAGAGGAGTGTCCGATCTCCAGCAGAAAGGATATGCATGTGTGATGCTTCCTGTATTCACAAGTCTTCCTTTTCCCTGTTGATATTCCATTAAGATGTGTCATTCAGAATGTAAAAGATGCTCAAAATAATCAATGCCAATCAGAAACAATCAAAAACACAACTAATGGTTAGATAAAGTGATAAGAGTTATAACATGACACTCTATTTATTTGGACATGTTTCACATATTCTAATCATGAAACTCCAGCTGGGTTGGACAAGTATCCTATTTTCTAGCTAGTCAATACACCCCTACATCAGTGAGGCTGACTGACAATGGCAGACCATTATTGACAGTAAGGTTTCTAGTCATTTCATGTTATCAATGCATCATGTGCCATATTTGGTTATGAGAAAATGGTCCAAGGACTTTCTTCATATGAAGCATCCATTGAAAACATCTGTGAGAGCTCAAAGAGTAATTGCAAAGTTAACAAGGCAATTTGTTGCACTTCAACTTGTCTATTTTTGTTCTTTTCCCTGTTACATGTGAATTCAGTGGTAGGCAAAAAACCAGAGGAAAGGCATGCATTGACTGAGACTCTGTTTCAGGATAAATATCTTGTAAGGGTTGCAATAGTTTGACATTTCAGAATTCGAGAAAACAATTTCCAAGGCCTCATGATACTCAGAGTCAAGGAAGAATTTGCATACAATTGAGCTAATATAGCAATACAGGACAAAAATTGGCGGGCAAAAAGTTACAGAATACTGAAATGACATTGGCTATAAGGAGGATTGCTACTGTGCTTTCATCAACTTGAAGTATAGTTTAAATAACAAAAAAATTTCACTCCATAAGAACAAGAAATCCAATAAAGTATACGAATTTGATTTTCATAAAAAAATAGAAAAAAAAACTTAAGAAACCCAATATCCTTATGGTTAAACATAAAACTTTGATACTTCAATGGTTTTGATCCTTTACTCAACATTCTGTCTTGAAGGTTAGGAACACTTGAAACAGGGGTGCACCGTCATGTCTCAAAATTGTACATACGGCGGCATATCACTGTATCTATTAATGGATTTATCGGTAGGTACACAATGATATCAACATTTGCTATCTCAGTACAGATTGCTATCTCAGTACAGGACCAATACCGGTATAGTGTCGGTTATCTTGGAATGCAGGACAGTTCAGCATGCCGAGACTCAGCATGCACTCTATATCGAGTCTTAGTTTGGTATCAGTATGGTGTAGTACATACCAGTATCGCACATCATGCATTATACAATATGGTCCTGGTACACCCTCAATGTGAAACTGCATAATTTAATCTCAAATATAAATAATTAATAATTAATATTAAAAAATCTAATATTTAATTGCGTTCATTTGTAGAAATATTATTGCATTAGAAATCAATTATACTTCATTCCAATTAGTTTTGATCGCTTGTATAATCTTAACAATGGTAGGATGTAGACCATATATTTCCTTCCACATGGTGTGGTGCAATCAGAATAAATGATCAATTGTTAATGACAGAATAAAGAAATAAAAGGCATGAGAAACGGATTGAGACATCAGTGAAGTTGCTTACTTTCACATTTGAAAGAATTAAAGCTTAGATAATCATATTTAAGCTTTCAAAGACAGTTTAGAACCAATAGGCACTGGATAATTGTTCCCTAGATAAGTGTCTCAAGAAATGCATAAGCAAAACAAAGCTGACTCAAGAAATGCATAAGCAAAACAATTGTTCCCTACATAGTTTCCAGAATCAGGACCAGGTGTGGGTGCAGCGAAGCAGATATTTTAGAAACACTTTTAGCCCAAACAAGGGTGTCATATATGTTGAGATTTTACAAAGAATGGAAGCTTTTAAATAATTTTAACTGATTTCAGAAAAATATACACAAAATGATCCCTAGAAAAGATGCAACCATCAAAGGTCCAAGTTCGTAATTGAAAATTTGCATAAACAGAGCAAAGCAAACTGGTTACTCCAAGTTATACTTCTAGGCCCACACATTTCTAATATTTTAGATGATCATTTCATGTTCCTGCAAACAGAAACCTTTATGAATGCCTATTTTGGTTCTTCCCATGTATGTGTCCTTTCATGCAAACACTTTTGAAATGGGTAGCCATGTTCTGAGTTCAATTTCAAGTTCAAGATTTTAAAGGATGTAAGATTGTTGATTACTCATTTGGTGGAGTAAGAATTATTCATGATTGAATTAGTTTGTTTTGAACAATCCACTTATTATAATGTCTACCAGAGGGAAACTACAAAAACGCTATTTTTATGCTTATGTATAAAACAATTTGCACTTGCACCCTAACCAGGGGTAAAGCACTCTCAGGAAGGATTTTGCTGTGACATTTTACAGGCAAAGAGGGATTTCTTGCATAATATTGGGTATCTCATGTTTCACATTATGTATAACAGATCTTTTTCGTCAAAAAAAAACATAGTGAAGATAATTTTTTTTTAAGGCCAACAGTGATGGATTCACTCTTTGTGCAACTCTTGAACTTGAATCTAGTTCAGAAAAGGATGAAAAGAGAAGTAATTTATAGCTTCTGTTCAGTCTCTATTATTTGAACATCCGAGATCCCTCTATGGCATAGGGCTCCATCGGAATTATGCAGTTTGTTCATGAGGGGAAAAAAAATATGACAAATAAAATATGGCCATCTGTGAAGGTCACAACACATCCTTTATAGAAGATAACTTCTGCTGCATGTATTTCACTATTCCCAGTATCATTAAAACACATCATCCCTTTTCGTTGTTTGCTTCATAATTTATCAAAATAGAGCAAAATGACTTCTTTGACAACAGAATATGAAACCACATAAAATTAAAAACTAATTGAAATTTCAGAACAATAGCAGAAATATATTTTTAAAAAAAATCAGCTGCAGTTCATAAACCCCACAATATTTTTTACTATTCCAGAATAGTTCTGGGAAGAGCATTTATGGTAATACCATGCACCGAGGCAAACTTAATTCAAACCAACCAAAATTAAACATATTCGTAGGTGAGATGTATCAGAAGCATCTCTATTGTGTAATGCTATAGCTCATACTGCATATAATCTTACTATGTTATTTTTTAAGTACAACAAAAAAAATGGAGACATGTTTATGTAAACTAACAGAAAGAGAATATTTAATACGATAGTGTATGGCTGTCAGCTGCAGTTCTTGCCTTAACCACATTTATGATATCTTTATCAGCATCCTTGACATAGCGCCCACAGAAGTCAGAAACCTTCTCAGTAAAGCAACCATTGGCATCAACTGCCACAATGAGATCTTCATCCTACACATGAGGATAACCAGACAATGGAACATCAATGAAAATTACAAGCTCATATTCATATTTTAAACACAAAGCAATATCAGTTATCTTTTTGCTGCAAGGATATAGATGGAGAGGAAAAACAAAAACTAACACAGACATGCCAATCAATATATCTCTCATAAGTATAAAAAGTAAAATTTTGAAAATGGAAGAACATAAAACCATGTTTTCCACAACCTTTG
>UESW01002651.1:172532-183064 GCA_900491605.1 Calamus simplicifolius | reverse complement strand
CCAGGTTCTCCGCTCTGATACGAGCAATCCGAGAAGGCTAATCTGGAGCTTGCTCAGGCCAGGGCGGAGCATGAAGGCAAGGTCAAGTCCATGCAGCTATTCTTTGATAAGAGGTGGGACCAGCTGAAAGCCCCACGCTGAAGATAAGGCCGGCTGAGTAAAAAGTTCGAGGAGGAAGAGCGGAAATGCCGACGGCAGCAGGACCACCTCACCCGCCTAAGCAAGGAGCTTGCCGATACAGGATCGGCTAAAGTGGTTTGGATGAATGTGCTGCCCGACTATCAGATGAGGTCGACTTTGCTCGTCAGGAAGTTGGAGATACCCAGACCCGGGTGGATGAGCTAAAAGAGAGCCTTCGCCAGAGCCAATCGGCTAGGTCTAGGGCTCTCAACAGGGTTCTACGTGTTGGAGGGGGAGTTAGCCCGACGGGAGGATCAGGTATGGCTCTAGGTCCATTCGTTTTGACCTTTCGATTTTCACTTTACTTGGCCTTTCCGCCTGCAGATGCATAAGATGAGGCAGGAGTTCCAGGGACGGTTGGAGGCGTTCGGAGAGGAGGCGGCCTTGAGGCACCGAATGATCTCCAAACTGGAGAAGCACTAGCCGAGGCAAATGTGTGGGCCTCTTCGGCGGTAAAGGAGTACAAGAAATCCACCAAGTTCACCGACGAACGTAGGGTGGCCTGTGCTGATGCGTTTCAGCTGGGCGAAGATGAGGCGAGGGCCAAGGTTGCCAGGCTTATCCGGACCTGGACCTGTCATGCCTAGATACTGAACATTATGAAGTATACACCCCGGGGGTCGAGGAGGACGAATATGGAGAAATATCTGATGTCGACCTTGATGCCATTATGGGAGTTGATGCAACTGCCGACGTATCCCATCGCAGCACCTTCGAGAAGGGAGAGCCAAGTAACGCTCCTGCTGGTGTGGCCGCAGGAGACGCTGGGGTTGATCCCAAGTCCTGACCCTTTTGGGGGGTCATATGTGTTTTCTTTCCTCTCTTTTGTTTTGTAGTTTGACCAGAGATCGATAAATGGATCGGCCGTTTTTCATTTGTTTGTCTTCCTGAATGGTTCCTTGTCTCGAGTTTTGGTGGAATATCCTGGTAGAGGCCAAGGCATGGGGGTTGTCTCGACAAAAAGGTCGGACGTCAACGTAGCCTAGTGTGAGACGATTTAACTTGGCTTATGCCAAATGACAAAGTAGCTCGGCTGGAGCTGAAGGACAAAGTAGCTCGGCTGGAGCCGAAGACAAAGTAGCTCGGCTGGAGACGAAGGAAAAGTAGCTCGGCTGGAGCCGAAGGACAAAGTAGCTCGACTGGAGCTGAAGGATAAAGTAGCTCGGCTGGGAGTAGATATTTTGATTGGTTTTTGAAGTATAGGAACAGCTTCGGCCCCGCAAGGGGGGTTAACTGATGCCTAGACCTTACGCGCAACCAAACTGGGGGTTCACCACCGAGGAACGCATGGCGTCCGCACCCCTTAATTGCTTTGTCAGTGTTCTATCTTTTCTCAGGCGAGTCGATTCTTGTTTTGCCGAAATGGATGATACAGCTTTGGCGCCAGTAAAAAGCTGCTCTAGGGCCTTTGGGAGGCCTTTTTTGTGTTGGTCTTTTCCCACGCGGGTTGTTTCGACGTATGATGCAAGCGTTTGCCCACCATTGAAGGATGTCATTTTCGTAGGACGATCCCCTGGATCTGTCAGTTTCCATAGGATCGATGGGCAATTTTCTATGTTCAACAACCATGATTCGGGATCAAAGGAAATCTTTGCATGCGTCATGGTTCAGGCGATGGGCTTGGCGCGCAATGGGGCGCTGCTTTCATCTTGGAAGGCCACGTGGTGGCATGGGTTAGGTGTTTTGAATCTCGGGGCTTCCTGTTTTGATAGCTGCTCCCGGTTTGTTTCTGCCTATAAAAAGGGGAAAAGAGGGGTCGTGTTAGGCCATCCCCAAAGTTTCCTTCCCTGTTGGAGTTTCCACAATGCCCATCTCTCTGGTGTTTCGAGTGGGAGGACCAAGCTTTCCTTTCATATGCCTTTCTCCCCCGGATAGCTGGGGTGATGAAGGAGCCGTTGGAGAGTGGCTCGCCCTTAGGGGATGAGCCCCGGAGATCATATGGAGAGCGCACAGGGGGCGCAGAGATCACACAGAGAGCGCACATATGCACTTCCCGTGTGTCCTTTGTGGTTCCCCCTTGGGGACGTACGATAGGAAGTGTTCGCGGGCTCCCCATGACTCGCTTGAACTTCTCCTCCTCCCCTGGTTTGGATTCCTGGGCTTGTTCGCCTGGGGAATCTTTCGCCCATGGGGAGGGGGTGATGGTGTGCCGCCCGCAGGTACCTTTCCTTTGAGTTTGGGCAAGGTGGAGCGGTACACACTCGGTTTGGGAGAGCGTTCCGGTGCCAGGGTCTGCGAGCTTCTTATCTCGTCGGGGGGCCTCTCGGTTGGGTGGTTTGGGGCGACATCCCGTCCACCCTTCCCGATTACTCTGATATCCCATTTGGGTCGCCGAGGTATCATTATTTACCGAAGCTGATCACAACGGTTGGTCTATGTCGTCCGTTCATTATCGGCTCGAGCTGACTGTCATGGTTTGTCTGATTTGTCAGTCCGGACGCTGGAGCATCACGGTTGCCCAGAACTGCTTTGGAGCAGCTGCCCGAGTTTCGTACTCGTCTTTATTTTATGCATTTCAGTGCTTCTTGTAATGCCTTTCAGGCGATTGTAATCGGTTCTGAGTATAATGAAATAAAAAGAGTTTTGTTCTTTTCTCAATCTCTGTTTCTTTCGTGTTGAGTTGTTGTTGTTGGCCATGGGGCATAAGGACATCTCGTTCGCTTTTAGATGAGGATCCCATGCCATCCGAACTAGTCGGGGCTTGTAAGCTGCCCAGGTCTAGATGGAGGTTTAGAGACTGTTTGGGGGTAAAATATGTTCCTTAACTCTGGCTGAAGCTCAGAGATTCATGATTCGATCTTATTGGAGTTCGGATATTTGTGACTCGGCCCTGCCGAGGTTCGGAGAATGGTTTCTTGGCCCTGCCAAGGTTCGGAGATTTGTTGCTCGGCCCTGCCGAGGTTCGGAGATTAGTTGGTTGGCCCTGCCAAGGTTCGGAGATTTAGAGCTTGGAGGGATGGCTTAGTTGTCACCATGAGTCACGACACTAGGTCCTTGCGAGGTTCGGTGAGGAGCGTCAAGGCAGAATGGGCGGTGCATGGTCACGCCCTCCATTTATGATATGACTACTCCCGAGGGAGCGAATTATCACCAGGTGCTGGCGCTCTCTCTTTTTCACACTTTCCGAAAGGCGACCAGTTTAAAAGAGCCTAGGGAAGCGTCGAGGGCATTTATTGTGGGGGGCCGGCAGATCGGGAAGTACTCCGTTTCTAGAGAAGGAGGGGGGTTCCCGAACCATCCGTCTGCATTTACCGATCTCGCTTGGGATGAGGTATGGCCCTTCAGATTCTGCAGGCGCCAGTTAAAGCGGCGACACGCGGCGAATTCTCACGGGTCAGCATTTATAGCCCGACTGATCGAGATACTCGCCTGAAGAGTATAAATATGGGCGAGCAGGGGTGCTGTTGCTCGCCACCCTTTCGGTTCGATCTCTTAACAACTCTCAATCATGGCTTTTCGAGGAGGAGAGCAACCACTTGCGATGATCAATGGTTTGATGCGTCCGAGGGGGAGTCGCCACACTATCACGGTAGATGCCCAGGCCTTGGCGTCGGCCTTCGCGAGCCACGAACGGCTCGAGAGGGTTATCGAGGACTACGTCGCTGTCTCTACGAGGGAGGCCGCGGCTCTTCGCCGGGTGGTGGACCGGCAAAGGGAAGAGATAACATCCCTCCACCGACAAGTTGCCGAGCTGTCCCAGTGCTTGGAGGACTTGTCCGCTCCCAGAGAAGACAACGAGCCTTAGCGAGGGCTCCTTTTGCCTCTTTTTCTTTCTTTTGCTGTTATTGTCTTCCTTCGCTTTTTAATCAATGAATACAAGGATTTAGCCTACTGTGCATTCTATTGCTTCCAAAGCATTTGTGAACGTTGGTTGGGATACATCAGCCGCCCAAGTTCGAGCTAAGTCTTAGGAGACCACTGTCGGATTCAATTAGGGCACGCAGGCCATCCGAATCCGAACATAGTTTAGGAGATCGCTTAGGTTGGTCGGGGCTTGTAAGCTTCCCGAATCCGAACCATGTTTTTTTGGGGGTCACTGGTCTCTGTTTGGACCAGTGGCGGACCTAGGCGGTCCTTTAGAAGGAGATCCTTTACTTCTTCCAGAGTATCAGGAGGTTTTCGTTTTATTTTTATTTTTGGGGTATTCAGGAGGTCACCCTGCTTCAAACAATGCCCCGGGGCGCAGCTAAGGCGTGAGGGCTTTACTCTTTTGGCCGATGATTCGGTCACTGGGCGCGACCAAGGCGCAGGAATATCGCTCGGTTGGCCGAGGGATTCGATAGTTAAGGTCGTTCCTCGGCTTTGGCCGAGGTTTCCAGCAGCAGAATATAGCCCTTGGCTTTGGCCAAGGTTTACGTACTCCGGTTTTGGTCGGGGCTTCAGAGATCGTAGCCTTGTCTAGGCTCGGGGATTTTGTCGCTCGGCCCTGCCGGGATTCAGTGATTTTGTTACTCGGCCCTGCCGAGGTTCGAAGAATTTGTTGCTCGGCCCAGCCGAGGTTCGGAGATTCTTTGCTTGGCCCTGCCAAGGTTCGGAGATTTTGTTGCTCGGCCCAGCCGAGGTTCGAAGAATTTGTTGCTCGCCCTGCCGAGGTTTGGAGATTTTGTTGCTCGGCCCAGCCGAGGTTCGGAGATTTTTTGCTTGGCCCTGCCAAGGTTCGGAGAATTTGTTGCTCGGCCCAGCCGAGGTTCGGAGAATTTGTTGCTCGGCCCAGCTGAGGTTCAGAGAATTTGTTGCTTGGCCCAGCCGAGGTTCGGAGATTCTTTGCTCGGCCCTGCCAAGGTTCGAAGATTTTTACTTGGCCCTGCCGAGGTTCGGAGATTTTGTTGCTTGGCCCTGCCAAGGTTCGGAGATTTTGTTGCTCGGCCCAGCTAAGGTTCGGAGATTTTTTTTGCTTGGCCCTGCCAAGGTTCGAAGATTTTGTTGCTCGGCCCAGCCAAGGTTCGGAGAATTTGTTGCTCGACCCAGCCGAGGTTTGGAGATTCTTTGCTTGGCCCTGCCAAGGTTCGGAGATTTGTTGCTCGGCCCTGCCGAGGTTCGGAGAATTTTTGCTCGGCCCTGCTGAGGTTCGAAGAATTTGTTTCTCGGCCCAGCTGAGGTTCGGAGAATTTGTTGCTCGGCCCAGCCGAGGTTCGGAGATTCTTTACTTGGCCCTGCCAAGGTTCGGATATTTTTTGCTTGGCCCTGCTAAGGTTCGGAGAATTTGTTGCTCGGCCCAGCTGAGGTTCTGAGAATTGTTGCTCGGCCCAGCCGAGATTCAGAGATTTTCGGTTAAAATAGGTAACTCGGTCGTGCCGAGAATTGATGAGCAGCACCTGCTTCTTTTTGTAATTTTTGGCGACATAATGTATGATGATTCATGTTGTAAATTACGAAAACATGTGCCGACAGAAAGGTGTAATAAGGTATAATGAGGCGAGCCCATGAAGGACATACCCTATTGATAATACTTACGGAGATTGTCTGAGTTCCACATTCGGGGGATGGACTTTCCGCTTAAATCTTGCAGCTTGTAGGTCCCCGATCCAACGATCTCCGCTACTTGGTAGGGGCCTTCCCAATTTGGTGCCAGTTTTCCTTGCTCCAGCGGTTTGGAGACAGATGCTTTCCGGAGAACAAGGTCGCCGGGCAGGAAGGCTTTCCTTTGACTCTGGAGGCGTGATAGCGGGCCACCCTTTACTGATAAGCAGCCACTCGATCCGGGCTTTCTCCCTAACCTCCTCTATTAGGTCTAGGTTGGTACGGAGCTGTTCGTCGCTGGCTTCCTCCGAGTAGCTTTCTACCCGTAGCGAAGGGAGGCCTATCTCCACAGGGATAATGGCCTTTGTGCCGAAGGCCATCCGGAATGGGGTTTCGCCTGTGGGCACTCTTGGGGTAGTGCGGTAGGCCCGTAGGACGTGGTGCAACTCATCTGCCCACCTATCTTGGGCCCTGGAGAGACTCCTCAGAGAGATCCACCTCCCTATTTTCTGTTGATCACCGGGTCGATGCCTATCGGGACCTTTGAGCTCCTTCTTCTTTGCCAGCTCAGCGCGCTCCGCGACTCTTCGACCCTGGCGTATTTATCTTCCAGGGCCATCATATCGAAGACGTTTGGGGGGTAGCTGACTTCCATCGCCAGGTAGAAGTCGCTCTCCTTCGAAACTCTCCCCACTAAGGCGGACATAGCCACCTCATGATTGAGGTGATCCACCTCTAGCATGGCCTTGTTGAAATGGCCGAGATAATTTCTCAAGGACTCCCCCTCTCTCTGCTTGACTTCGGAGAAGGAGTCAGATCTCCGTCGGTGACGGCGGCTGCTGACGAACTGGCCAATAAAAAGGTGGCTCAGCTCGTCAAATGAATCAATGGAACTCGGTTTCAAGGTGTTGAACCAGGTTCGGGCAGATCCTCTGAGGGTGGAGGGGAAAGCGCGGCAGAGGATCGCATCGAATTCTCCGTGGAACATCATTATTGACCGAAAGCTGCTGAGATGGTCATCCGGGTCAGAAGAGCCATGGTAGGGTTCGACGGCTGGTATCTTGACATGGGAGGGAATCACTTCCTCCATGATCCCTTTTGAGAAGGGGATGCCCTGCTCTGCCTTGGGCTGAGGCGGATGGGCCTGCTTGGCGGCGTCCAGCTCCTGGCGCATCTCCCGGATCTGTCGATGGATCTCCTCTTCAGCAGTAAGAGGAGGAGCTGGGCGAGGAGAGCACAGGGACGGCGTAGAATCATGGTGGGAGGACATCGGGGAGAGGGTCTGGGCTCGCCGAGATCTAGGAAGATCCCTGTCGTAGCTGCCTCGCGGGACTGGTTTGTCCCTCTGGGTCGATGCGGGGAGTCCATGGCTTCGTGTGGACCGAAGGAGGAGGTTGCTGGAGAGGAAGGAGTTGCGGCCTCCTTATGAAGGTGCGGAGCGGGAGGAGCTGTAAAACGCTCCTGAACCAGGTGGGTTAGGGCCTGGACTTGCTGGACCAGCATGGCGAACTGGTCCTGGGTCACTGGTATGGCCGGTGGTGATGGGGTCTCAATCGGTGGAGGCTGCGGCGCCACGCTGCTTACCGGATCAGGTCTCTGGGAGGCGACTTGGTCCAGGGCTTCAGAAGTTGCTCTTCTCCGATTAGCCATTGGAGAGGTTCTACCCCAGATCGGGATCCTTATCTCCTTTCTTCAAGTTTTAATGGGACTTGAGGCCCTTCCTCTAGCGCCAATCTGTTGCCGTCGGGATCCGTCCTTCGACTCAGGCATGGTCGATCTCCTGGGGCTGACCTGCACAGAAGTCCTTGCGCGAGAGGCGTTGGGGTGGCCCTCCGCGGAAGACCCTCCGATGCTCAAGTCAGTGGGGGAATCGATGATCAACAAAAATGGGGAGGTGGATCCCTCCGGGGAGTCTCTCCAGGGGCGGCCGATCGGGAGCTCTAGGAGGACCGCCGACGAGCAGCTGGGGAGAGTGAGAGATAGTGAGAGTGAGCCGGGGCAGTGAGTACGCATACCTAAGAGAATCTGGGAGTGTCATATTTATAGGCTGTCACCTGGATCTTGAGCGCCTTCTGGATGGTTTGAAGGTTGTTAGGATATGGAGATGGATCGAATCAGGCTGTTGTGGGGCCGTTGGGATCCGTATCTTGTTTGTTAAGGGATCGATGACTAGGAGAGCTCCTTGATGGCTTGAGATCTAGTAGGTGTGTAGGTCCCAGGTAGCCGTATTAGGTTCTAGACCACTCTTCAACATAATCTTTGCCTGGGATGCTGTTACAATAGGTCTAGGCTCTCCTGCGCCAGGTTCCGCGGGGGTGAGTATCGGATTATGGACCGCTCAGAGTGGTTGAGCTATAGGTAGTTTAGGAAAAACGAGCCATGGGAGGCTCGGGAAGCCGAGCTACAGAAGCCCGGAGAAAGCCGCACCATGGGAGGCTCGGGGAAAGCCGAACCATGGGAGGTTCGGGGAGAACGAGCTACAGGAGGCTCGGGGGAGCCAAGCTATGGGAGCCCGGAGAGAGCCGAGCTATGGAAGCCCGGAGAAAGCCGAGCTATGGAAGCTCGGGGAAAGCCGAGCTATGGAAGCTCGGGGAAGGCCGAACCATGGGAGGTTCGGGGAGAGCGAGCTACAGGAGGCTCGGGGGAGCCGAGCTATGGGAGCCCGAAGAGAGCCGAGCTATGGAAGCCCGGAGAGAACCGAGCTATGAAAACCCGGAGAGAGCCGAGCTATGGAAACTCGGGGAAGTCGAACCATGGGAGGTTCGGGGAGAACGAGCTACAGGAAGCTCGGGGGTCGCATGACCCGATGGACCACGTTAGCCTAGCTTATTCCTTGGGGACATATTGTAGCGGGCGGAGGGATGGGGTCGGTCTTAGCCCCCTTGCACGATCATCAATGCAATGATGATTCTACCCCCCAACAATGCTCATTCTGAATAAAACCATTGTTATGCACCTACAGGAAGCCTATTAGACCTAGTTGTATCATCAAGCGTTGGAAAACTAGCGAGGATGGTTGTTTGAGAGAAAAAAAATAAGAAGAAGAAGAAGAAAAGATTGGATGCCTATCAGTTAATCAGTTTGAGTCCGAAAGGTTGAGCTGATAGCAAAAACGTTAAACAATATTGTATGTCAAGTTCAATACATACCTTCGGAATGTGCGTTGTCTCCAGTGTATATAACCTGCCAGGTGATATTCGTGGGAAGATTTTGTTTTGTTGTGAAAGAGGGTTCCCATCTTCCAACTGTCGAAGAATTCTGACGATCTCCTTTCTCCAGATTGAGATGAACTCCGACATAATGGACTTCTCTTGCAATGTTCCTGCTGATGATGGTATCTTAATTTTGTACGAGTAAAGTGTTAACAATCCCTCACAAAAAAAAACAAAACAAAACAAAAGAATAATAAACAAATAAATAAAATTCAATATATTAATTCAATAAGCAATTTTAAAACTTTAAAATTTACTGTGCTTAGTGTAAGTACCTTTTAGGTTTAAACTTGTATTTAGTATAAATACACAGTACGAAGATGTGCTGATCATAATGCGGGTTAGCGCTATCTAAGCCGTGCTTGCCTTAATTTTTTTGAGAGTTACTAGGAATTCACCCCGGTCCCATAGTTGCGGCTTTACAACTACTCTCACTAAGGTAAATCCTCCAAGGGTACATGCAATGGAATCGTACCTCATTGAATTTACAGCCTTGGATCTATTAAGAGCTATGCTCAGTAAGTTAGATCCTTCAAAGATTCATGCAACGAAATCGTACCTCGCTGAATTTACAGCCTTGGATCTATTAAGAGCTATACTCAACCTAACCGTCATAATAAAGCACCACACCATAGGGATAGAGTGGAGACAGACTCCTAAAGCGGTGCTTTCAGATATCACCTTAGAGATCGTTTCCCTTTGAACCTTGACCATGGGGTTACCATGACAGTAGGGGTCCACTTTGGTGACTAATATATCGGCTTAAGTCCCATCCCCCTTGATGTCTCAAAATACTGCAGCCTTCGAAAGGCCTTAAAAGATCTACTAAATTATGTTTTGATCTTATATTTTTAAAGTATCATCTCTTACATTTCTAAATAACTTAACTACTTGAACAGCTAGAAGGACTGTAACTGTAATAACTACTTGAGCATGCATGCACAATTCGAAAAGAACAACTCAAGCCACTTGTAGCATTTTATATGCAAATTACAAATAATGGATGGGCTAATGATATGGGCAGTAATGTCCATTAAACAGAGAATGACTAATTATACCACATGAATGACAATAATTGACCATGCTACTTCACAAAGAACTAAGCAGAAGAACAAACAACTAATGCAGTGGAATAATTAAATTACTTGTTTCATTCAAAGTTGCTGATAGCTCTTTCATCAAAAACTCAAAAAGAATGTTTTGAATTCATCACTTACAATTCATCCTAAATCTTCAAAAATGAAACATTGATGTCCCCATTGTAAACCAAGATTACCATAAATATAATCTACAAATAACATCATAAATTTGCATAGCAGTGAATTCATGAAATTGTTTCACTATCCATAATCCATGTTGTGTACCATTACCCCTATAATACTGAGACTACTACGTCACATCATCAGGAGACTCAACTGATGGCATTAAACATTTTAATTTTTTCCTTTTGTTATTCTAAAATTAGCTAAAAGAAACCACCAAACTAGCCTTAGATAAGGCCATCCTTATCTTAGCGAAATAACCATCATTGTCACCTTAATAACAATATTTAGGATTGCAACAAATAGTACAAAAATTTTAGTGAAGCAAAATGATCCCATGATATAACTAACAATCATATCATACACAACATCATACACTATAATTGACATCGCCAATATGAGAAGATATAGACGAGAT
>UESW01002651.1:152972-172432 GCA_900491605.1 Calamus simplicifolius | reverse complement strand
ATTTTTTCTTTTCCTATTTAAATCCTATTTAAATCATGGTAGGATCTGATAAAGATTCGTTTCTCCCACTCAAAGAAGCGGATTATTCATTTAGATCAAGAGGAAAATGAAAACAAAAAAGATAACAACTTTGAACCCACGAAGAGATCAGATCGCATCCAAATCAAGAGATTAGATCACATCCAAAACCAAATCTCCTTTAGATTGTTAGTGAAAATGATTTAATTAATTTACAAAAATCTCCTTTAGATTGATATTAAAAATGATTTCTATGTGCTTCCAACTAGAAATTTATATATGTATATATATATATATATAAATATATATTAAAAATATTTTATGGTGTATGGCAGATTATATTTAGTGAAAAAAATTATTTTAAATAAAAATAAGTTAACGGATTAAACCACTGCCCTAAAGGAGATTTGGTTCCCTCGTGCAAAGAAAAATTGGACGATACGCTTCGGTACAACCCGAAAGCCAAAACTTCAACATCCGTTGGTGGCACGATCTCAACAAACGCCGATTAGTAATCTTCAAAAAAAAATTGCAAAAAAATACAGTTGTTACTATTATTTTTTTTCTCATTCTATGATGCCCTATTTATAGATTTTTTTGGGCGTCAGTTTTTTAGCATTTTTTTTTTAAAAAATGGCCGGTGTTTTATTTTTAAAAATGGCTAGCATTTAGTTTTTTTAAAAAATGAGCATTTTTTTTTTTAAATGGTCGGACGTTAACAAAACCTTGTTCCTTAAACCAATCTATAATGACTATCAATAGTAAAAAATTATCCATTCAAGGCATTGGTACAGTTTGTTTGTCAAATAATTCTTCTCAATCCATATACCTTCCTAGTACTTTATATGTTCCTTGATTAATAACTAATTTGATATCTGTTGGACAACTTACTGATCAAAATTATTCAGTTAAATTTTCTTCTAATGGTTGTGATGTGCAGAACCTTCACACGGGGCAAGTGATCATGAAGGGACATAAACATGGGCATTTGTTTCATCTTGATCTAAATCAAAAAAAGAGTCCTCCTTTTTGTCTTCCATCCTTACATGCAAAAAATACTTGGGATCTTTGGCATGGTCGGTTGGGTCACCCACACGCTGTAGGTTAGAGTCTATGTTTAAATCTCAGCTTCTTCCTAATAAGTTGATTATCAAGAATAATGATTTTCAGCATTGTTAAACTTGTATTCTTAGCAAATTTGCTAAATTATCTTTTCTACTAGTAATACTAAAGTTGATGCTCCTTTTAATCTTATTCATTGTGATTTGTGGGGACCTTAACCTATTTTGTCTAGATTTGGGTACAAATATTTTGTTCTTTTTATTGATCATTTTACAAGTTTTAGTTGGGTGCATTTCTTGCATGCTAAATATGAACTAGCAAATATTGCCAAAAATTTATCACTATGATAAAAACACAATTTGGAAAGGTAATCAAAATTTTTTTGTCAAATCCAAGAGGAGAGTTTTGTGCCTCATACCTTGCTCAATTCTTTAGTGAAAAAGAAATTTTAACTCAATAATCTTATCCTAGTACTTCTGAACAAAATGGGGTAGTGGAACAAAAAACTATCATGTTGTAGAAATTGCTCGAACTCTCTTACTTGAGTCTTCTGTTCCACCTCACTTTTGGATCGAAGCTATTCATACAGTTTAACAGGCAGACCACTCCTATACTTGGTAATCACTCTCCTTTCCTTGCCCTTTTTCATAAGTTACCAAATTACATGAATCTTTTTGTTTTTGGCGGATGTGTCTACTTTGTATTGCTTCCACTACATGAATGGCATAAACTATCTGCAAAGGCAATTGTGTTTTTAATAGTTATAGTGATAAATAGAAAGGTTATATTTTATGATCCTCAACATCACCGCATTTGCGTATCTCATAATATCATTTTTTTAAATCTGTATTTTTATATTTCATCTTTGAGTATAGCAGCTCCCAATTCTTCCATTTCTACGTTATACAATTTTTTGGATTCTTCAAATTTTGATTTGTCTACTGATACTCATGACATGACTATTATGCAACTTCCTGATCACAAGCCTGAAGGTCCTCTTATTAATGTTTCAAGTGATATCCCACCACCTCCTTTGCCTTCTTTGAAAAGATCTATCCGTGTCAATTTTGGTAAGCCACCTGACGATTAACTCTCTTTACCAATCTAAATTCTGTCCAAATTCCTAACACATATAAGCAGGCAATGGAACAAGCATGCTAGAAAAGGGAAATGGGCAAGAAAATTGAGGCATTGACTGCGAATTATCTTGGGACTTGGTCCCATGGCCCTCTAATACTTCTATCATCGGTAGCAAATGGGTGTACACCATTAAGGTCAAGTTTGATGGTACTCTAGACCGCTACAAAGCCCGTTTGGTAGCTCAAGGCTACAAGTAGGAATATATGATTGATTATGAAGAAACATTTGCCTCGCTAAAATGATCATAGTTCGAACTCTTCTTGCTATTGCATCATGCAAACAATGGCCATTATATTAATTAGATGTCAAGAATGCTTTTCTTCATAGACATTTGAAGGAAACCATTTATATAGAGTATCCTCCTAGCTATTCTCTTGGTGACTCTAATGTGGTTTACAAACTTGACAGGTCTCTTTATGATCTTTAACAGGCACCATGGTTATAGTTTAAAATTTTTATTCTACTATTTGTTTAGTTGGTTTTCAATAGAGTTCTAATGATCATTCTTTGTTCACCCATCGCTCTTCATATGGTATTATTATTCTAATTCTTTATATAGCTGATATGGTCATTACAGAAAGTGATAAAAAGGGCATTCTTGAGTTTAAATAGTTGCTTCATAATTCTTTTCATATGAAAGAACTTGGCACACTTATTTTTTCTGAGCTTGAAAGTGTCATATTCCCCTCATGGTCTCTTTCTCACATAGTGCAAATATATTGAGGATTTGATTAAACTTGCTAATTTGACTGACAATAAAGTTTGTTCAACTCCTATGGAACTCAATTTGAAACTACAACGTGATGATGATGCACTTATCTCTGATCCTACCTTGTATCGGCAACTAGTGGGCAGTCTTATTTATCTCATCATCACACGACCTGATATATCTTTTGTTGTTCAGGTTGTCAGTCAATTTATTTCTCAGCCTCGACATCATCATCTCTCGACACTTCATCGAATTATTCGCTATCTCAAAGGCACTAATGTTCATGGGCTCTTTTTTCCTTACAACACAACTCTCACTCTCAAGGCATTTTCTGATACTGCTTATGCAGGGTGTATTGATACTCGTCAATCTACGATAGGTTGGTATGTTTTTCTAGGCGCCTCACCTATTTCCTGAAAATGTAAGCAAGAAAGGGTATCTAAATCTTTCACTGAGGCTGAGTATCGATTTATGTCTTCTATTAGTTCTGAACTTGTATGGCTTCGATGACTTCTTCTTGAACTTGATGTGCCTTGTGATGACTTTATTCCTCTTTTTGGCGATAATAAAAGTACTATTAGCATTGCCACTAATCCTGTCCATCATGAATGTACCAAACACATAGAGGTTGATTGTCATTACATCCGCGAATTGGTTCATGATAAAGTTCTTCATCTTATTCATGTCCCATCCCATGATCAAGTTGCTGACTTGTTAACAAAGCCCATGTTGTTTGCTCGCCATGAATATCTCATAAGTAAATTGATGCTTATTGACAACCACCATCAATTTGAGGGAAAGATGTCAAACGGAGCAGATTTGGCTAACAATCAAGAAAGAAAATTTGCTGTCAAACAGAGAAGATTTTGCTGAAAAATAAGAACGAAAATCACTCCAAACTTCTTGTATTCCTATTGTATATTGGTATTCTTAAATTAGCTAGGTTTACCTTATATAGACACTTATTTTGTTGTATATATTAAGGCATGTAACCTTTGTACAGAGAGATATAAAATACAATTGATATTTTTCTTCTTTTCAATTATTTATATGATGATCTTTTAACACTAATCATTATAGAGTCGGAACAATCGACATTTAGGCCAGATAAAGGCATAATATAAACTGGCATGCCATCTACTTTGCCATTATATATATATATTTGATCCAAGTTCTGATTGAGGTGATTCAAGATTATTTAGAGCTTGCTTCTTGTTGGACTTAATAGAAATGATCTGAGCTTTATGTTTAAGTTGAATTGTTCATGGTGAAATCTTCTTCAAGATTTCACATAACTGCTTTTGAGATTATGGCTTGACTCAATATTGACCTTTTCTTTTAATATCATTTATACTCATTACATGTGTGTGACTCAATTGTCCCCTCATGTCCTCTATCTAATTATTCTTGAAAGAGAACAAAAGTCTCCTGAAGACCTTGTAACAATTAAGGGTTCAGTTTTGGTTTCAATATTATTCTAACACAAATTTTGTTTGTATTACCAACAACTTCATCCTTCGTAGTTTTTGACTCTTGACTCATAATCTTGGACCCATCGGATAAACCGATGAAGATTAAATAACAAATATATCTCAAGATTTTCGAGAATCCAAGTCTTGAATACAGATGGAATCAAAGCTTTTCTTTCAAATTCAAATATCTTCTTGAGTTTTTAGATCTATAGTCCTCTTCCTTCTCAAGTACGAGAGATCGTTCTTACTCCAGATAAGTTTCAAAAATAAGTCACTTTCCGTAAAAACTTTATGGTGAACAGTTTTCTCGACGCTTGAACGGTAACACGGAGTTTAGGAAAAGTTTTTGTACATCGTCTCTGGTAAAATAAATCCTAAGTAGTACATGGCTTGACGCGATGGGATGCAATAAGAAAGCAGGATATGATCTTAATTTTGAGTGTGACGTGCATTAATACCTGTCAGCTTTTTTAAAAAAATTTATGTATAGACTAGTGGCAGTGAGCGCATATTTTTTAAATAGATATCGTAATTTTATAACTATAATGTAATTTACAACTGGGGTGTCATAATTTTTTTTAGCCTTATGAATGGATGTCATAATTTTATAACTATGATGTTGTAATTTTACAACTGAGGGCGTTGTAATTTTTTTCGGCTGGGATATCGTAAAGCTTGTGTTAATGTTTTCTGAATGGATATCATAATTTTATAACTCCAGTATTATAAATTTACAATTCGAATGTCATAATTATTTTTAACTTTCTGAATGAGTGTTGTAATTTTATAATTACGGTGTCATAATTTTACAACTAATTTTTTTTGACCGGGATATCGTAAAGCTTTACCTTAAGGTGTCGTAATTTTATAGCTATAGTGTCGTAAATTTACAATTGGGGTATCGTAATTTTTTTTTTTTTTGAATGAATGTCATAATTTTATAACTACGGTGTCATAATTTTACAACTGGAGTGTCGTAATTTTTTTCGGTCGGGATATCGTAAAGTTGTCTTAACGTTTTTTGCATGGATATCGTAATTTTATAACTACAGTATCGTAATTTTACAACTGGGATGTTTTAATATTTTTTTGGAAGGCAAGTCGTCAGTATCACTTACAAATTTGTAATTGAAGGCAAGTCGTCAGTATCACTTACAAATTTGTAATCATGATCTCTGCTATACCGTCCCATTGCGTTAAGCCATATAGGATGTACGTGGACCAATAAAAAGAGGCGGTGCAGCTCATGTAGGATTTGTTGCACCAGATGTGATGTACAAAGTCTTTTTCGAAAATTTAAGATAAAATAGACCATGGCTTTCTCAGCCCTGGATGACACGGGTTAGGTTGGATCAGCCCATCATGGGCATGCAAATAGAATCCATGAATCCATTGTCCAATAGGACCTTGATCCCAAAATTAAGCATGAGAAGGATTTGGTATGACTTGTTGCATCAAAGAAAGAGATTCAGTCTCTCATAACTTGGTGCCAAGGTTCAAGATCCAAACTAGGCCCGGACTGGCTTTAATTGAAAATAGAAAAGTTTTGTACACCGTATCTGATGTAGGATAGCCTGCATCGAGCCGATGATTCGTCCATGCATGAACCTACATCGAAAGATTAGCTTATGAGTCCGCATCGCAGATGCATAGATTCATGCATAAATAATTATTGCATTCGATAATATATCGAAGATAGTGTACAAAAACTTTTCCTTAAAAATAGGTTTAGATTAGAAATACCTGGTCCACTAACACCGTATCATCCAATATGGGCATCTCCTTGGGGCCCGCCCCAAAGGAGCACAAAGATTGACCCGCGGCAGTCCGCTTCAGCAACCTCCACTACAAGTAAAAATAATCCAAAAAGAAACTGAAATTCTCTTTGGTGAGCTGTGAACTATCCTTATAATCTGCATGCTAAGCAGAGACAATATTCTTAAAGATGAAATAGCTCCAAAGTGAATGTTTCCTTGTAACAAGCAAGGGAAGAGGACAAAGGATGAAGAATCATCGGAGTCCTTAGTGAAAGTCCCCTTTTAACAAACAAGAAAAGTGGACAAGAAAAAAAAAAATCTAACTAAGAATGGTAAGGCAACCATCCTATCCTGTTTGGTTTAATGTAAAAATTATTTATTTTTCATAAAAATAAATATCATCCTTGTCTTCACAAATGGAGATAGAATAGAATTGAAAATAAATATAACTTTACCTCATTTCCATCCTTATGATCCATACTTAAATAACATAAAATTTAATTATTTTATAATAAATATAAATTTAAAAGATAAATATTAAATTTATATTCTTAATTTTATTATTTTTACTAAAAAATTATATTTGTCATTTAAGGTAGGGCGAGGTCAAGATGGGAATTTATTATTTTTTATAAAAAGATAAAAATGATGATGAAAAAATCTTTATACAGAATGGGAAAGGAGATTTTTTTTCTTTTTCTGACAAAGACAGCGAGGGAGATTGTAAATCTGTCCCTAAATTCAGTCCGTGGACCCAAAATCTAATCAGGTTTGAAGCAATGCAAGCTCAACTAAAACCAACAACACACGTAATTAGATCAGGACCATCTATAGACTTATATTTTGGACTAAGTCTTGGATTAGGCTGCAAACAATCCAAGCTCTGAGTTGGCCTGACAATGGCTTATTTTTTATCTCAAATTTATCAGATAATGAGCTAAGATCAAACAAAACCTCGAGTCATAAATAAGTGGAGCTTGAGCAGGGGTTCTTGCAAATTTAAAGAAAAGCTCAGCTCCTCCTAGTTAATGGCATAAAGCTGAACTTGAACACCCTGGTTCTGGGCTCATTTTAACGGCCTATCCCGGATACACTAAACTCCTATTGTTACACTTGTGGATTGGACCAGGTCATTTCCACAACAATTTTTCATCAAACTATATATGACTCTTTTGAAGCATTTGTGACTATTTCCAGCAGCTACATTCCTTGCAGAACTAAATTTCTCCTGATAAAAGATTGTTGGTGAGAGAAGTTTTCATCCTCTGTCCCACTACCAGCATTTTATATTGAAATAAATCCATACCTTCTTCCACGTTCTTGAAGCAAGGTACTGAAGCATTCAAATCTCACCTATATCACCATTTCTCTGTCACCTTCTCTACTGGGTGATAACAGTTTGGTAGATTCCATTGTAAAAGCCATTTCACACTTCTGACTTCAATAACTACAATTCATACCTTCTAGAACCTTTAGGTATTAAAATATGACAATTTTTCAAAGGACCGGAGTGCCTTGTTCCCTTTGTTCACATGAGGAGCCTTCTTCTGGTTTTTACTTCTAGATTCCACGTCAACTCTTTTCCTATACCATAACTTGGAAAGGAGGACAACTTGAAAAATATATAAATGTCTTCATGCTTCATAGAACGTCAATTCAAAACCATTAGGAGTGCTATGACTCTCTCCAACATATATCGCACCTATCAAATGAACGCCATCAATGGTTACATGTCAACCATCTGTAGGAAAAAATTTAATTTTACGATGCCCCAAGATCTTAGGTTTATTTGTATATATATATTTACTTAAATTTAATCTAATTAAATTTATAAAATACGTCATATATATATCTGTAATTGAAAGCATACAAAATTTAAAATTAAATTTTATATCTGTCAGTTTGCGTACCTGCAGAAACTAGATGTAGATCTAATCTTCTGTGAATAGTTTCCTCTCGATGCCTTGCGAGAGTCACACGTGCCACTCTTCTATTTCATACGCATGCCAGGAAACCCTCTCTGTTTGGACTTCTCTGATTTTTGGATTCTTCTTTTTCTCTACTCTTTTTTTTTCTTGTCTCTCAACATTGAGAAAAGTTTCTTAAAAATAAACCCATCGTAAAACAATCCAAAACAACCTTTTGAATTTGTTTTACGATACGATAATATCCTATCTTCAAAAGCGGATGGGTTACGGGCGTTCACGCATTGTCAACGTGTAAAGAAAATTTTATAAAACAAATTTACCGATTCATATTATCTCAATGGTAAGGTCGTAATTTAACTAAAATTTTAAATTCATGTTGGCAAAATCATAATTTATACGAAGTTTCAAATTCACGCCATCTCAATGGTAAAACCGTAATTTAAATAAAATGACAGAATTATAATTTACATGAAATGGTAGAATCGTAAATTTTTTGAAGTTTTAAAGTCTCGTTGCTGCCATATCAAAAAATTTAAAATATTTATAAATATGAAAATAATAAGATTAAATCCGTTTGAAGTCAAATTGAAAATCGAAGAACCTATGCGAAGATCTCGAACCATACTTCGCATTGGAGTTATTTAATTTCCAATTTAAAGTAATTTATTATTTTAAAATTCATAAATAAACGATCAGAGGCTATATTGGATATCTGATTCAAACCACTTTGAAACCAGATCTAAACCACTCTATCGTCAAACCAACCATTGGTCTATGGTTTAAGTCCTATCCCACAATGGGTCTGAATAAATCCCAAAATTTCACTTAAGTTACAAACTAACTCAAGTTCATCCCTAGAATAAGTACTACCGCTAATGCTCAGTGCTAGCTAGACATTGCTAGTACAAACTCGGTATTACCCATATGACCAAGTCCCACTTAGATCATGGATTAAGCCTGTCTCCAGGTCACCTGACTATGTGCGTGACTCCATAGGTTCAAATCTAAGTCGGTAGCATAGGAACACTTCCTATACCAATCGATGTGACCATCTAGCAATGGTACCCGACGTCCGAATAGACCGAATATATGCAAAGCAATATTCAGGAACCTAGGCTATGGTTACCGTATAATTCATCCCCTTGTCCAAATACTCAAGATGAATTTAGAGTTAATTGCCAACTTTCAAAAATATCTAAGTTGTTTCAACATGTACAATCCTGTGACTCCTCACGTGGATTACCCTGGCCAAGGTTTTGCAAAATTAAAACACAAACCGAGTATTAACTCTAATACTTAGAGTGGACAATTCCATCTTGACTCATCACTGATTTAATAAGTACTTGACTGTACCCAGCATCCTTCCGTCACTGGATTATAAATCCAGGTAGTCTAGCGCCTAAGTACAGTGAGTTGCTTACTAAGTCACCATAATAGTCTTAGGTCAAAGGGACACTTATACCCATTGCCCTTCTGTGAGATACCCTTGACAGTAGAGTACTCAACAGAGGTGAGCCACTGTTCAGTGAATGTACTCCTACACTCACATGCATGCCATACTAGTGTCATACACTCCTTGGTTTAAAAGGACAAACTAACATATATGGCACACAATGACCTATACTTGACTACGTTATTGTCCTAGGTAATAACGTATCATTTGGTCACGAACCCATTTAAGAATTACTCGATAATTCCTCCTTTCTCGAATAAATGTAATTCTAAGGACTACAACATATAAGAGTTCTATTGAAAGATGAAAAATATGTTGTACTGCCAAAATAACTTTTATTAATCAAATAAATCATGTACAATGAATCACAACCGTCTATAAGCTAGATGATTGGCTATATGACATATTTCCTAACAACTCCACTTGGACTAGAGCCAATCGGAACAGTATCTAATACCCATCTTCCATTTGTGTTCATCGAACTCCTTGACTCCGAGTGTTTTTTAAATGGATCGGCTAGGTTCTTCTTTCCATCGATCTTCTGAAGCTCGACGTCACCTCGTTCCACGATTTCTTGTACAAGGTGATAGCGACGCAATATATGCTTAGTGCGGTGATGAGATTTTGGCTCTTTGGCTTGGGCAATTGCTCCAGAGCTATCACAGTACACTGGAACAAGACCACCCAGGGCAGGCGCCACTTCCAGCTCGCCCAAAAATTTTTGTAGCCATATTGCTTCCTTTGCTGCATCTGATGCTGCTATATACTCCACCTTGCATACAGAATCTGCCACTATGTGTTGCTTGGAACTTTTCCAGCAGATGCTCCTCCATTTAGGGTAAAGACAAACCCTGATACACTTTTGCTATCATCTTTGTCTGACTGAAAATTGGAGTCAGTATATCCCACAAGCTTCAAGTCAGATTCTCCATAGATAAGCCATTGGTCTTTAGTATTTCACAAATACTTAAGGATGGTTTTCACCACTTTCCAATGTGCTTCACTGGGTTAGATTGATATCTACTCACTACTCCTAGTGAATATGCTACGTCTAGTCTCGTACATGTCATGGCGTACATAATAGAACCCACTGCCGAAGCATATGGAATCCTACTCATACGTTCCCTCTCATCAGGAGTTGTCGCACAATTCTTCTTAGAGAGTGAAATCCCATGGCCTATCGGAAGATAGCCTTTCTTGGAATTTTTCATGCTGAACCTTTTCAGCACAGTCTCGATGTACGTTGATGTGATAATCCCAGCTTCTTTGATCTATCTCTATAGATCTTCATCCCTAGAATGTAAGAAGCTTCTCCCAAGTCCTTCATGGAGAACTATGACATTAACCAAATCTTTATTCCATGTAATGCAGGAATGTCATTCCCAATTAAGAGAATGTCATCTACATACAATACAAGAAACATAACTACAGAACCATTAGCCCATTTATATATGCAGGGTTCTTCTCTGTTCTTAACGAAGCCATACGTTTTGATACACTTATCAAAACATATATTCCAACTCCGAGATGCTTGCTTTAGTCCATAGATGGACTTTTGGAGTTTGCATACTTTTGATACATCTGCAGATATGAATCCTTTAGGTTGTATCATATACACCTCCTCTTCCAGCTCTCCATTTATAAAAGCTGTTCGAACATCCATTTGCTAGATTTCATAGTCAAAATATGCAGCCAGAGCAAGCATAATCCGAATGGACTTGAGCATTGCTACAGGAGAAAAAGTCTCGTCATAGTCTATACCATGACGTTGACGATACCCCTTAACAACCAGACGAGCTTTATAGGTCTCCATCTTTCCGTCTGTGCCTCGTTTCTTCTTAAAAATCTATTTGCACCCAATGGGTTTTATCCCTTCAGGTAAATCCACAAGTGTCCATACACTGTTGATCTCCATGGATTCCATTTTGGATTTTATGGCCTCAAGCCATTTCTCATAATCAGACCTCTGCATTGCATCCATATAGGTGATGTGATCCTCGTTGTTCTCATCGAGCTCAATAGGATCGCCATCATGGACCAAGTAACTGGAGTATCTGTTCGGTTGATGTGGTACTCTATCAGATCTCCTCAATGTTTTCTCAATGGGCTCTGGGTTTGATTTAATCAAAGCCGGTTCTATAGAGGCTTCAGAGCATATAGGTACTTCTACCTGTCGAACTTCATCAAGTTCAATGTTAGCAGCCTTAGTTCTTTTAGCAAGGAGCTCCTTTTCCAAAAAGGTAGCTTTAAGACTGACGAATAATTTTTGTTCTTCAGTATGGTAGAAATAATATCCTTTAGTCTCTTTGGATACCCAACAAAAGAACATTTGTCAGACCTAGGTCCTAGTTTATCTGTTTGCAATCGTTTGACATAAGCTGGAGACCCCCATACTCTAAGGTGTGAGAATATCGGCTTACGTTTAGTCCATATCTCATATGGAGTCTTAGTAAAAGACTTGCTTGGAACCCTATTAAGAATATAACATGCTGTCTCGAGGGCATATCCCCAAAAGGAGAGAAACATATTGGCAAAGCTCATCATGGATCGAACCATGTCCAATAGGTTCTATTCCTCCTTTCAGACACACCATTTAACTGGGGTGTCCCTGGAGGAGTCCATTGAGAGAGAATCCCATTCTCCTCAAGATATGTCAGGAACTCACTTGAAAGATATTCACCTCCTTTATCTGATCGAAGGATTTTAATATTCTTTCCAGTCTGTTTCTCTACTTCATTACAATATCGTTTGAACATTTCAAACGACTCAGACTTATGTTTCATCAAGAAAACATAACCAAACCTAGAGTGGTCGTCTGTAAACGTAATGAAATAGCTAAACCCACCCATAGCAGTGGTATTCATGGGTCCACATACATCCATATGTATGAGACTTAGAATATCTCTAGCTCTTTCACCTTTTCCAGTAAAGGGTGATTTGGTCATTTTACCAAGAAGACAAGATTCACATATTGGAATTGATTCACAATCAATGTCATTGAGGATACCCTCTCTGACTAATCTATTAATCTTGTTCTTGTTAATGTGACCCAGTCTACAGTGCCACAGGTATGAATCACTAACATTATCTATCCTAGGTCGTTTGCTTGGAGTACACATCATATTTATAGGTTGTGATAACATAAAAATGCCATTACATAATTGTCCACACATTACAGAAGTATCATTCACAATGATGTTCATAACGTCATTCTTTACTGAAAAATCAAATCCTTCAATGGCCAATTGGCCTACAGAAATAATATTTAATAAGAAATTAGGACAATAGTGACATTCACTTAGCATGACATAGCAGGATTCAAAAAATAGCTCTACTACTCCTAACGCTAGGATTGGAACTCGACTTCCATCACCCACATTCAGGAATCTTTTGCCATCCTTGAATCTCCTACTAATTCGAAGTCCCTGCATGGAATTGCAAATATGAATTGGACTGCCGGTATCTAATACCCAATTAGTAGTATCACAAATAGAGAAACTACAAGGCGTTATCACATAAGTACCTTGTCCAGCAACTACTTGCTGCTTTTTCTTCCTCGGTCTATTAGGATCCAGGGTTGCAATGTATTGAGGACAATTCCTCTTCCAATGACCCAGCTTTTTGTAGAAGAAGCATTCCGCTTGGTTCTTGTCAGCCTTAGCTTTCTTCTTAGCCTGATTATGCCCATCATTTTGCACCTTTTTATTCTTATTCCTTTTCTTCATCCCTTTCTTAAAGGAACGACGACCTGCTCCAGAAACTCCCACTAAATTTACAGAGCCCTTTTGGAGCTGGTGATCCTTCTCATAAGTCTGTGATAAACCCAGTAAACCATGGTAGTTTACTACAGGTTTTGTCATTCTAAAATGACTTAGAAAATCCAAGTAGGAACCAAGCAAGGAGTTCAATATAGCATCCTTCCCAAGTTGCTCATGCAAGGGAAAACCGAGCTTGCCCAGGCGCTCGATCATCTCAATCATGTACAATACATGATCAGTGACCGATGCCCCTTCACGCATTCGAGCATTGAAAATGGCACTAGACACTCTGTACCTTTCAACGTCGCCCGGTGTGCCAAAGGACTCCTTCAACTTTTAAAGGATCTCTTTAGGTTGGGCTTCCTCAAACTTCCTATTGAACTCATCATTCATGGAGGCCAGCATAATGCACCGTATTATGGTGCGATCATTGACCTACTTCTGATAAATGTCTCTGACCGCAGTGCGAGCATTCGAAGCTGGCTCCTCAGGTTCAGGATCCATTATTACATAAAGAATCCTCTCATGTTCCAAGACTATCCTGAGTCTTCGATACCAGCTATCGAAGTTGGGACCCGTTAGTTTGTCATTGTCCAACAATGAACGGAGCGACAAATTGGTTGACATGATCTGAAAGGATAACCAAAACCTATTAGCTTACATGATTTATTAATCCTAAAGACATGGACTTTAGTCTAAAGGACTTGCCACTATATTATTCAGATTGGTAGTCTTTACTTCCAATCCAAGAAATTATCCCTAATTCCTTAGTGGGTACTAGAATCCAATAGACAACACATGAGCCCTATTATTCAGATTGGTAGTCTTTACTTCCAATCCAAGAAATTATCCCTAATTCCTTAGTGGGTACTAGAATCCAATAGACAACACATGAGCCCGACTTTGGTCGGCCCACCCATGTGCATCTAAAGGTAGGTTCTTTAACCAATTGCTTCTCCAAGCAATTTCTAGTAATCTATTTTGCCCTAGGGTGCACTTCAATCGGCCTTTGGGCCTCCTATTGAAGGTCCTAGTTAGGTCCAACCATTAACATGACAAAATTTAATGTTTCTAACCAACGAATAGTCAAGCCCGACTTTGGCCGGCCCACCTGACCATCGTTGAGAGAGTTGCATTGAACCATCATAATATGAATGATAATTCCAAAAACCAGATGAGTACCAAGCCTTTGGGCCTCCAATAATCATCTTAGCCATTGGACTCATTATCTCTCTCTTAATTAGGCTATGACCTAATTATCCCCATAATTTAGTCACTTTAGGGACCTAATAATTGTAGAGGGTTTGATTAATTTGTGACACATGAATGACATGGACCAATTTAAGTATTCTCCCACTAAACCATTTAGTTGGGTCATTAATTTGGTCCATGGGTACCTAAATTAGTCAAACTGATTTTCCTTAGGAAGCATGGGTTAGCTCAAGTCAATAGCTAGTCTAATCAAGTGCTGGGACCACTTAGCCAGGTCGGCTTGATCAAAAAGGCCGAGTTGCGCCATTAACCATCTTGCCTAGACACCAGCTGATAATCAACTAGCCAGGTGAGAGGTAGCCGCAACCTTGATCAGAACCTTTCTAGACACAAAGTGGTTGACCAGACCCAATTAAATTTGCCTAAAGACTTGGATGTCACTGAGCCCCAAATCAAGTCCATTTAAATGTATGGACTGATCAATCTAATCTAATTAGATGGATATAAAGAAAAGACCTAACTCAACATTTGATTAGATTCAATTTTCTAATTTAGTCCAATTCATCTAACCTTAGGTCTAACCCAATTAGAGAACCTGATTCATGCTAACCCAATTAGCCCATGATTTATGATCATGTCTTAAGGTCTTTAATTCATAATTCTAGATTTTAAGTTAACCCCTTTTTAAATTGAACCAATTTCAATTTTGAGTTCTGATTTTGAAACATTTTCAAAATTTTCCCGTAAAACATTTTTACTTTCTTTCCTTTTTCTGTGATCTGACTTTTATGTAAAACAATTTTACTGTCATTTATAATTAAGATTTCATCAATTAAGATGTCTTAATGTTAATCTTATTAACATATCATCTTTAATTAATTTTGGATCTAATCAAAATTATCAAAGAAATAAATTAATTCGATTAAAACATATTTTAATCTTTCTTTCTTCTGTTCTGTACATCCATTTATGGGTTCTTTCACAGTGGCACCCCTACACGTCATAGGAAACCTTTCTGAATAAAAAACAGAGGCTATGAAACCTCCCTATGACCAGACGGCCTGGTGAATATAACCAATCCAAGATATAATAGAACACAGCATGCAAGATTACATTAGATCTACTTCTAAAACATATATTTAATCATCATTAAATAACTTTAACATGCTCTCATCATGCAAAACTTTTAAATCTACTATAGATCTAAACTAATCATAATAAGATCTACTTTAGATCTATAGATTATTTATGCATAATAAATCAGATCTACTATGCTTATACATGCATTCCTAAGCCTTAACCAAGGCTCTGATACAATCATTTGTAGGAAAAAATTTGATTTTACGATGCCCTAGGATCTCAGGTTTATTTGTATGCATGTATTTTATTTAAATTTAATCTAATTAAATTTATAAAATACGTCATGTATATCTGTAATTGAAAGCATGCAAAATTTAAAATTAAATTTTATACCTGTCAGTTTGCATACCTGATGCAGAACTGGATGTAGATTTAATCTCCTATGAATAGTTTCCTCTTGATGCCTTGCGAGAGTCGCACGTGCCACTCCTCTATTTCGTACGTATGCCAGGAAACCTTAAGACAGGGGATATGGAACCAGAAGGGATGAGAACTCTTCTCCAAGAGAGGAGTCCCTCTCTGTTTGGACTTCTCTAATTTTTGGACTCTTCTTCTTCTCTCTTTTTTTTTCTTTCTTATCTCTCAAAGTTGAGAAAAGTTTCTTAAATAAACCCATCGTAAAACAACCCAAAACAACCTTTTGAATTTGTTTTACGATATGATAATATCCGATCTTCGAAAGCGGATGGGTTACGGCGTTCACGCGTTATCAACGCATAAGAAAAATTTATAAAACAAATTTACGATTCATATCATCTCAATGGCAAGATCGTAATTTAACTAAATTTTTAAATTACGTATTGAAATGACAAATCGTAATTTATATGAAGTTTTAAATTAACGCCATCTCAATGGCAGAACCATAATTTAAACGAAATGACAAAATTGTACTTTACATAAAATGGTAGAATCGGAAATTTTTTGAAGTTAAGTCTTGTGAGCTGCCCGCAACGATAATATAAAAATATTTATAATATTTATAAATACGGAAATAATCAGATTAAATCTTTTGAAGTCCAAATTAAAACCAGAAGAACCTATGCGAAGATCTTGAACCATACTTGCATTGGACTTATTTAATTTTCAATTTAAAGTAATTTATGATTTTAAAATTCATAAATAAACCATCAGAGGCTATATTGGATATCCGATTCAAACCACTTCGAAACCAGATCTAAACCACTCTATCGTCAAACCAACCATTGGTCTATGGTTCAAGTCCTATCCCACAATGGGTCTGAATAAATTCCAAAAATTTACTTGAGTTACAAACTAACTCAAGTTCATCCCCAGAATAAGACTACCGCTAATGCCCGTGCTAGCTAGACATTATAGTACAAACTCGTATTACCCATATGACCAAGTCCCACTTAGATCATGGATTAAGCTGTCTCCAGGTCACCTGACTATGTGCGTGACTCCATAGGTTCGAATCTAAGTCGGTAGCATAGGAACTTCTATACCAATCGATGTGACCATCTAGCAATGGTACACGACGTCCGAATAGACCGAATATGCAAAGCAATATTCAGGAACCTAGGCTATGGTTACCGTATAATTCATCCCCTTGTCCAAATACTCAAGATGAATTTAGAGTTAACTGCCAACTTCCAAAAACATCTAAGTGTGTTTCAACATGTACAATCCTGTGACTCCTCACATGGATTACCTTGGCCAAGGTTTTGCAAAATTAAAATACAAACCGAGTATTAACTCTAATACTTAGAGTGGACAATTCCATCTTGACTCATCACTGATTTAATAAGTACTTGACTGTACCCAGCATCCTTCCGTCACTGGATTATAAATCCAGGTAGTCTAGTGCCTAAGTACAGTGAGTTGCTTACTAAGTCACCATGATAGTCTCAGGTCAAAGGGACACTTATACCCATTGCCCTTCTATGAGATACCCTTGACAGTAGAGTACTCAATAGGTGAGCCACTGTTCAGTGAATGTACTCCTACACTCACCTTCATGCCATACTAGTGTCATACACTCCTTGGTTTAAAAGGATAAACCAACATATATGGCACACAACGACCTATACTTGACTATGTTATTGTCCTAGGTAATAACGTATCATTTGGTCACGAACCCATTTAAGAATTACTCGATAATTCCTCCTTTCTCGAATAAATGTAATTGTAAGGACTACAACATATAAGAGTTCTATTGGAAGATGAAAATATGTTGTACTGCCAAAATAACTTTTATTATTCAAATAAATCATGTACAATGAATCACAACCGTCTATAAGCTAGACGATTGGCTGTATGACATATTTCCTAACACTACCCATATGAGGTTATGCTCCAAATCGGATGAGGGGCCTGGCATCCGTGGTGTTTTCTTTTTTTTATTTTTCTTGGTAGTGGAGATAGACTAGAAGTGCCAGCATCAGCATCCAATATGTGGGCAGCTCATTGGAAGGACGATCACTCCAATAAAAACTCTTAAGAGGATATTTGTTTTACCAGCAAGGCAGTCAGCAGCTTTCTTGATTTCTCCGAATGATACATCTGATGACTACATTATCGTTTTTTTTGTTACAGATGGACGATCACACCACTCTGGCGCGAGTCAAGCCCGAAAGATCGGAGTATAAAATTTGCTACAAAATAACAGGACAAGGGACACTGGAATGCCAAATCCATCGGCCAGGATTGCGGGCAATAGTAGAAGCAACATAATCAGCCGCAGCCTTAGCTTCCCGATATATTTGCTGAATCTCAAAGGCACTAGTAGACTGCAGAGTGACTAAAATGTATCTAATCAGAGGATTTAGGCAAGAATAAGAATCTACATCCCGTCTCATCCATCTGATAATCGTAAGAGAGTCACCCTCTATAATCAGCCGACGATAGCCCAAATGTCGAACAGCATGTGTGATACCAACCCATGCAGCCTGTAGCTCAGCCATAGGTACCGAAATGTCAATAGAGCTATGACCGCCAGCTGCAAGTAACTGACCCTTCAACCCACGGATGACAAACCCCGAACCAGCAGTACGATCAGACAGAGCCGTCAAAGTTCACTTTGACAACCCGAAGGGGGATGCCCAAGAGATGAAACCATAGACCGGTTCGATGCCAAGCAGCAGGGGAGTCCCAGTGGCCAGGCCCGTCAGTATGAACACTAAAATAACAGCGAGTGTACTCCTTGGCATGAGAGAGAGCACGGCGAATAATCGCCTGGGGTGAGGTCGTCTCCTTAGCAAAAACAATCTTATTCCTTGTCAGCCAAATATGATAAGCCACATAGGCAGATAAAACACCCTGAGAACAGGAACCATACTGAGAGAGCGATCGAATAGCATACAGAAAGGAGAGCCAGATTGGTCCATCCTCCAACAACCATGGGGTAAAATGGATCAGCTGCCATATCTGAGATGCACGAGAACATAAGAATAGAACATGATCAACAGATTCATCCTGCATCCCATATATCGGACAGAGAGGCAATATCGAGAGACCACGACCAGCCAGAAGAGAACAGTAGGTAAGCGATCCCACTTAATCTTCCACAAGAAGAGCTGAATCCTAGGATGAACAGGCAACCTCCATATCCAAGCAACTCTCTAAGACCTGAAGTTGGAGAACGGAAATGGGCCACCAAATCCCTAGCAGGAGCACAAGGAAGACAGGATCGGCGCCACAATCTAAGATCTGGCCTGCAGAAAGAGGAAGAGGCATGGCCAGAATCCGATGAGCAAGCATCTTCTTGATAGACTGAAAAAGAGGATGATGACAATGAAAGGAATCATAAATCTAACCAATAATTGTAGAGGATTCTCCTTCAATAATATCCCAT